>JBBPKJ010000454.1:0-24576 GCA_038089195.1 Brasilioporus rufonigricans
CGTGTACCTCGTCGTCGATCGTCTGTCCCTGCACCTCGCTATGGTACGCGACGTCATTGTGGCGCATATGCTCCGTGTCGCGACAACACTCACATGACCTTTTGCGGATCGGTCCAATCGACAAACATGCCCATAATCTGGGCAGGCGAGACCATTTCTTGATCGTCGTCCAACTGACGCGTCGCTTCTGCCAGCTGTTCGAATATCGGCACCGAGATCTATCGAGAACGCTGTCAGAGTCAACGCGAAAAAATGGGCGCAGGCTTGTCACACCTGACGCATTCTGTGCTGATTCGCGCTCGACGAATAACAGTACACGGGAAAAAAGTATGCCAAACACTGTCTTAGCTCTTGATTTTCGGCGGTATCGGGTGACAGATAGGCGACCACGAGACTCTTGAGGACCTGTCACGCGCAGCAAAGGCATCAGAAAACGAAACCAGGCAGCGGAGTGCATACCCGGTCGTCGGAAATCATCCCTGCCAACACGAGCTTGGCGAGTCCGACACACAACAGCGCTTGTACCTTTTCAACATCTTCCCCGTTCAGTATATGCAGCAGAAACTCGATGATCCGTTCGCTCTAGACACGGGTATTGGATTAGCTTCGCGTGACGATCGAAACGAGACTTGCCCCGATGCCACCCCGACCAAAGAACTCGGTCTCGTGCACCATCAACATGTCGAACACGATCTGCAACACGCGTGTCTTGAGCACCTCGGGAGAAGACTGGACCTGGGACAGAAACAGCTGGAAAGAGTTGAGCGCCATCCGCTAGAGATTGACGAGGTCAGCATCGCGTGTCGAGGGGAGCAAGGAGAAGGGTTACGCGGGCAATGAGACAACACAATCCGAGACACACGAGCCCTTTTTCGCGGAGGGCGAGCTCCTTGCGCTTGACGGCCGGTACGATCAGTTCGCCCAGGATACCTTCCAACGTCGAGTTTTCTTCAAACGTCTGAACGCATTGTATGAGCGATCGTTCCGAGGAATGAAAGACCGACGTACCCCGTTTACACGCTCGAGCATTCCGATACAGAGGGACAAACATCGAAGATCGAGCGCGTCCGCCCGTGCCTGTTCTTCGGGCGAAAGTTGTTTGGGAGGCTTTGGAGCCCTGGGTGCCTTGACGGCACTCGTGCTCGCATCGTCTTCGGGTCCATCCGCGTCCTCGCCCTCGCCCTCACCCTCGTCTCTCAACTCATGCACGACCTCGACAACGACCCGAATCAAATCCCGTTCGCTCGGCGACAACACCCTCAACACGTCCAAACACCGCGCCACCAATCCCTCGGGCAACGCCTCCTGGCCGATCATGTCACGCACAAGCTGAAACATCTTTCGCCGCCCAATCTCGTCCGCATAATCGAGGTTGACTGCGAGTTTGAGCATCTCGGCGATGACGAACTCGGCGTCGAGTAAGAGGTCGTCGAGGCGTTCGTCAACGTCGCGGTCTGATCGTTCGAGCTCACGTAATGCACGTTCTTGCGCGATGGCGTCGATGTCTTCTTGGTACTTGTTATAGACGCTTTGGATGCGGAACGCGAGGTGTGTCACGACGGGGAGGGATACGTCTAGTTTCGCGTGGTCGTCGGTCGCGATGCAGTGTTCTACGTAGACACGTGCCAGGAACGCCTTTTCAGGGGTCAACGCGTCCCAAAAGGTGTCTAGCACGAATCATGAGCCAGCAGGTGCAGCACGGGGCATGGACGCACCTTTGAACTCGAGCTGGTCGAAAATGTCGATGCGCGTGGCAAAGATACTGAGCAACGCGTCTTCGGCAACCGTGTTCTCGTTCAGGTCGAACAGGCCAAGGAAGGCGATGACGTTGTCCACGACACTGCCACTCTCCTCGGCCTTGGTCCTAACGACATCGACCCAAGCGCCGAGGAGCGACCCTGCGGCAGAGCGAACTGCGGGCTCACGGTCGCCGAGTCCATTCCTGGTGATGAGTTCTCTTTGTGCGATGGTGAGTACGCGTGGGTGGAGGGGACCCATTCCGTCTGGGGTCGTGCAGTTTTTCTCGAGCACGGCGGAATAGACGAGGCGACGCATGATGGTGTCGGTGTCGCGGGAACGGGCGAGGATGGCGTCGAGGGTATGTGTTGCGAGGGGCATGTTGAGAAGGGTAGCACGACGGACTTCGCTGTTGGGGGTGAGAGCGACGTGGATGGCGGCGAGGCGAGGGAGACGTACGCGGCGGGATCACAAGCGAGGGTGTCGAAAAGGACACCGATAGCGGTCTGCTCGTCGTCTTGGACGTCGGAAGGGTCTTCTGATCCGCAGAGTTTGGAGAGCGCGACGGCTGCCTGCACGCGGATGGGGGTTTCTTTATCGCGTATGCGTTCGATGAGGGCCGTTCTGAGGATGTGGTAGACGTCCTCGCTACAGAAGCGTGTTACCACACGTTGGGAGCAGCGCGACATGGGCCTACTCTATCTCGCCGAGGTGTGCGACCATTTCGGTGAGGATGTGCACACAGCGGTAACGGACGATCTTGTCCTTGGCGACGAATCCTTTGAGGAGGAACTTGAGGAGACGCGCAATGAAACGGGCTGCAGAGGTGTCGTCGTCGTTGTCGTCTTCTTGGAGGAGATGTCGACGCGAGCGGGTAGACATCAACGCCACGCACCTTTGAGGTTGAGATGGAGGACATATGCGCCGACAAACTTGACGATGCGGTCTGCCTGCGAGACGCCCTTTTTGACGACGACGACGCGGGAGAGCGCGTCAATGAAGGCGTCTTGAAAGAGGCGCTCGCCGATGAGTTTGATGCCTCGTCCGCCATGGACGGACTCTGTGAACGCGACTTGTTCGAGGTGGATTTTGTGGAGTGCGACGACGTTTTTCTGGTGATTCGCGGCGGTCGTCTGGGCCTGGTCGAATATTTTAGCGAGGCCGTCCATGGTTGGAAGGGAGACACGGGGGTCACGTGAGTCTGCACGCGTTGGGCGCGAAGTTCTTCGGATCGGACGGGCCGTATGACACATTTATTTATATGCTCATCGCTCGTCGTCAGGAGTATCCACTGTCATGGGCGTACCCATCCAGGACGTGCTCCTCACCGTATTCCAGGTAGATCAGCCACGTTCCACCGCACCCGTCGCTCACCCGCCCCAGTCCATTTTGCAGGTCTTTTTGCTCTGTCTCGCCGGTTTCGTGCTCTCGTTCAAGGGCATCGTCGACAAGCCCTCCTCAAAGGTCTCCCCCTTCTTTTTCCTCCAGACGCCGCTCACTCCTGCCAGGTCCTCAACCACATCAACGTCGCCCTCTGCACCCCCGCGCTTCTCTTCTCCAAAGTCGCCTACTTTCTCTCCCCGGGTATGTCCGTCTTGTCATCCCGTCCCGCCGCTCACCCCGCCCCCAGCTAAACTACGCCAGCTATGGGTCATCCCCGTCTTCTTCCTCCTCGTCACAGCGCTCTCTGCTGTCGTGGCCCACTGCCTCGCCCGCGCATGCCGTCTACAACGCCATCAAGTGTACGTCCACCCCCGTTTCGCGGCAACGTGTGCCTGACCCACCCCAGAAACTTTGCCACCGCCGCGTCCATGTTCATGAATTCCAACTCCCTCCCCGTCGCTCTCATGCAGTCCCTCGCTACCACCGTGCCCCTGCTCAAATGGGGCCCAGAGGACACTGTCGACGCCATGTTTGGTCGTTCGCTTACTTATCTCGTCGTCTTTAGCACGCTTGGCATGATCGTGAGTCACCTTCTCGGCGCTTGGCACGCTCTCGTTGACCGCTTCTTAGCTGCGTTGGTCGTACGGCGTCCGTCTCCTCGCGCAGGTAGACCAACCGGAATCGATCTCCACCTACCGCGACGTCGACCCCCCCCTCTCACACGTGTCGGTCAAACCCTCTACCCCACTGCTTGTCGATTATGAAACCGAGCCCGAGGTCGATCGTTACGTGTGGCGCACACGCCCCGTCCGTTCTCGTCTTCCCCATCCACGCCTCACGTCACTCTCTCGCCGCTTGACCTACCCACATGTACGTCACTCTCACCTTCCTGCCGTACCCACCTCGCTCGGCGACCGGTCCGAAAGCGACGACTCGGATGACACGGATACGACAGAGGGTGACTCGGAAGACACCATCGCCCTTCGCTCAGATCCCATCGACACCGAATTCGCCACGGAAGCCGAGGATCATGCAACCGTCCTCACATCGACACCGCTCCCACCCTCGTCCCTAACCGACGCCACACCGCAGTGGGATCGGTCCGCCCGTCCCTCCCCCTTGATGCGCCTCCTCAACGCGCTCACGTCCCTCTCCCCACCACTCCTCGCGTCCCTCTTTGCCCTGTTTTGCGTGCTGGTCCCCCAAATCCAGCGCGTGCTCAAATCAGAGCAGATGATATCCTTCAAGAGTGCTTTGGACAGTGTTGGCGCATGTAGCATCCCCCTTACCATGCTCGTCCTTGGCGGATGGTTTTGGGACGGCGAATCGGATCCCAAACGTAAGCACCCTCGCGTCGACGACCACGACAAATCCGCACCACATGGCCAAGGAAACGCCAACGGCAAAGGTAAAAGCGTCGAAACGCACTCGCGGGAGTCTTCGACAGCCTCGCTTCCGTCCTCGATCGGGGCGGTCGGCAACGTGCTAATCGAACACGTATATCCGCATCGCGGTGCCGGCACCGACTCTGCTCGGACGCGGCGGCGCGTGGACGTCGAAGCAGGCCCGCAGTTAGCGACGCATACGGAGACCGAGAGCGAATGTGACGGAGATGAATCGCGATCGAGATCACGGACGCGTGCACGGCCCGCGCCAGCACACGAGAATCCCCCTGGAGAGACGCTAACCGTCATCGTCACCCTCCTCTCACGCATGGTGCTCGTCCCGCTCGTCGCCACCCCGCTCATGGTCCTCATCGGCCGGTTGGGATGGGGCGGACAAGTGTTTGAAGAGTACGTCACATGTTCCATTCCCTGCTCGCTCGTTTCACCGACCATCGTAGCCCGGTGTTTATCGTATCGAGCATGTTGTTGATCGCGAGTCCGCCCGCGTTGACGCTCGCTCAGGTACGTCCCCCTGTCCGTTTGTTCATTTCCTTGTCCCCTCTCACCCCGCACCATCTCCCACAGATTTCCCAACGCGCCAAGCCTGCCGCGGCTACCACGGTGGGCACCAGCGCAGCGGACGCAGACGCGATCTCCCCTTTTGAACGCCTCCTCTCCCGGACCGTCTTCTGGGCCTACCTCGTCCTCACACCACCGCTGACCATCGTCAGCATCATGGTCGGGTTGTTGATGATCGAGGCATGACCCCATCTCGTGTCACAAGTCAAACGTGTGTCCGGTGATAGATCATAGTGATGCTTTACGAACGTGGGATGGGGTGCGCGATAACGCATAGACGATAGTAGATAGGTCATGGAGGCTTTTTGGATACGAGCGCAGACGGGAGAGGGGAAGCATCGCATTGCATCGTGTCGTTTTTTTCCGCCGTACGAGTAGGGACGCGTATCATGAAGACTCACCTCGTGCAGCCGTGCGGGGCTTGCCATTCCCAAGCGACATTGCCTGTCAAACGTCAGCGCGTCAGCGTCGGATACCGCTCGACGTCCGCGAACGCGGTGCGCCACGCTTGGCACACCAGGCCCAGGCTTGAACGGTGATGCGGATGCGTCCATCACTGGCACTGGCACTGGGCGGCAAGCACGCGCCATGAGTGCCAGTGGATACACACCCTGGGCCCTTGAAGTGCGCTCTCATTCGCCCGTTGGGTCGTGTGGTCCACCTCGCGAACGGCGTGCCAAGTGCCGCGTGCCAAGCGTCGAACCGTGTGGGCGTCCAAACGTGGCAAACGGCGCGCCGAGTGCCAGGTACCGAGCGTATACGACCGTTTTTTGCTTATCGGCGGATCGTGCCTGCACTTTGGGCTCGGCTTGACGTGACACTGGTCTGTCGAGCCATCGAAGTTCAGCTAGCGCTCAGGTTTTTTCTTTTCACACGATTTGGACGGACGACCCGTGATAGGTCGTCCGTCGCGTCATGATCGACGTTGCGCACCTATCGCGGCGTTCGAGCCATGATCAGGACATACTCTGCGAGGTTTCCAATATATACACGGCAGATGCCACGACACCTCCAAGTACGAGTAGCATAGGATACGTTTCTAACAGCTAGAGGAGAACGACGACGCATACAGGAGACGAGCTAAGGTTAAACACGTAGTCAGGCGCTAGCGCACACATGTACAACGATTCGGAAGCGACGTGACATCGTCGCTAAGCTATCACAGTCGTGGAACGCGGACGAAAGAGATCAGTACGTTGATGCTCTAAACGCGCCAGCATGAGCGTATGGTATTGACAATGACGTCGTGTCAAACATACCATCGCAATAATACCAGAGATCCAAAACGCCTTGCCAATGGGGACCGGTTGGAACCGGAACACGAGGGCATATGCAATGCCTCCAAGGTTACCCATGCCACCTACGATGCCGCTCTGTGCTCGCAACGTTAACATCGATCATACGACGCATGATCGTAGATCTCACCATGAAACCATTCGAACCTTGCAACACGTTCAGAGTCGAAGGCTTTACTTGAGCAGACGGTACTCACAAGGATTGCAGTGGGGTACCAGCGAGAAGTTGACACCGTTTGCAGCCTCGTTCGCAACGGCAATAACGACGATCATTCCGATGATCACAGACACTGTTCCAATCAGTATTTCACACAAGAACTATTCGCGGGAAAATCTGCTCACGGGATGGATGTTCGTGATGGTCAATGTACATGCCAAGGCCGAGGGATAATAATCCCTGCGCAATGCCCAGGGATACCATGAGGTATTTCTTTCCAGGAACGCCCCACCTTCTGTACACCAAGTCACCAAAGTATCCGCCTGCTCTCTGTGTCAATGACGAAGATAACAGTCAGGGAGAAAATCCTTTCCTATGGGACGGGTGACCACGTTGAGGAAACCAAAAATGGATGCGAACTATGTCGAGGGTCAAATCAGAACGAAGCTTGTGTTGTACCACTGACGTATCCAGCCTTTGTCTGGCCAAATGTTTCCGACTTGAAGAGAGAAAGAAGAATGTTTGCCATGTATGCATCTATAGCGAGTTCGTAGCCGAATGTCGTAAAGTATCCTAGTGCAGGGAGCCACGTTAGAGGCGTAGAGACGACCTTCAACGCACGCCCCAGCGTGAGTGGTTCGCTAACCGCATAATCTAGCTCGGAAGTCATATCTAAGAAAGAACCTAAAGTCTATGAGTTGCTTGTTGTCATGAAAGGTTGACGCACTCATGTCTTGAACAGGGGAAACAGTGACCTGAACGTCTGCCACATCGCCTTTCTTTTCTGGGTCGTCTTTGCCTTCGCCAGGGGAGGTATATGTCTTGTCGACTTCAGGAAAGTAATCCAACTCTGTGGCGTCAAGCGGGCGTGTGACTGCCTTGTGTCTGTCGCACCATTTTCCAGCCGGGTGGTCTGTCCCGAGCACCAGAACGGCACTAGCGACAAAGAGTAATAAAGGGACTGGGACGATAATAAACGCTGCACGCCATGCGACGTGAGGGACCAGCCTAACCGAAAGTAAGCCATTGTACAAAGCAATCATGACCACGAAGGTGACTCCTCCGCCCGAGTTGCCCAGACCTGCTGATAGAGCGTTGGCTATAAAGGTCAGTCAGCCCAAAGGTGAGTGCATGACAAGACCAACTACCTGTGCCGACGACATTTTTGTCGAAGAATGCGGTCGTCCATGCCTGGCATGTCACGAAAGTTCCGCCGAGAATACCGATGAAAAAACGGACCAAGTACAGTCCGTAGGCAGTATGTGCAGTTCCAGCCAAGCCAGAAGGAATCGCGCCCAGGATAAGCAATCCAGCCATGACCTTGCGCGGACCATACCCTGCAATGAAGTGAGAAGGTACCCAACACATCTTGAGCCATACGAACGATCAACTAGAGGACCAGCGACGACACGAACAAAAAGCGTAGCACATAGTGAGACCACGTTAGAGTTTCCTACATAATAATGAACATTGCTTGTGAGCGCCTATTGCTGACTGTTACCTACCGACCTCCGCAGATGTCAAGTGAAGGTCCTGCTTGATAGCGTCCGGAATAAGGGGGGCAAACGCAAACCAAGACAGACTGTGTGCAGACATCAAGTCTTGCACGCCGTGCTACACACGCTTTAGGGACTTACAAAGCCACGAAGAATCCAATCCAAGAACTGCGATGCAAAAGTCAAGAAGTCGTGACAACGAAACCGAGGAGAGAGATGACGAACAGATGGAAGTTGATTATGTATTGGTTGCGAAGACAAAACAGAGGCAACGACGAGCATTTCAAGTTGGTAGGATTGATTACTACTTGCTTGAAGTTGATTCCTCGCCAGCCGGAAGAACTATGCGAAGCCATAACGAATCGGCTCTTTGTGGACGAGTCATTTTTCCTGTTCTTTGGCCCTTCTTATTTCTTGGTTAGCAAGGTCTAACGGCCGAGGATAGTGAAATGGATCGGAGCCCAACTCGAGGTACACAGGGACATTACGTGATTCCTCTGTATGCGAACTGTCAAAGATAGGGATTACCCGTTTAATGAGTCTTATTCCCTGAATGTGCATGAGCAGTGGTGATAAGCGCACCTGAGTGATGTGGCCAAGTGAAAACCTCATGGCCATAATTGTACAGCTCTGATTGATCACGAACACTTCTATGTACTGATTATCTCCTAACCGTCGCCGTCGCTCCCACACACAAAAGACGTCAGGCAGCACTTGCATGATCGCCCGCTCAGGCCACATATGAGAGGGGAAGACCATTCTCGTCTTCGACTTCTCAGCAAGTCGAAGTCTTTCCGAATTGCGACCAACCTCCATGCTAATTTAACATGTGTGTTTGAATGTCTGTTTGATCGGTAACTTGACTGTAAGACGCGATGAAAAGTTCTTTCCCTAGCGGAACCTTGTTCATTTTCGGGGGTTATCAATATCGTCAACATTACATACCTAGATAGTAGAGCACAAGACCTCGACCAGTTTTTTGCACAACATGTCATGGAGCCACTGTTGAAACTGCCCAAAGTACAAGGTCGGGCGCGACCTCGAGCATCACTAGAGTGCGTCGATTACCACCACCCGCCGTGCTTATTTTCCGCTCGGGAACTGCCGGCGGTCCCTGAAAAGTCGCGTCCGGAGTTCGGACCGTTCAGGTGGTCTTCTCAGTCGCGTGCTACCACAATGTAGTACGTATGTGTCATGGTCTGGTTGTGAATGATCTGGGCTTGACCTTGTCGCATTTCTCATTTAATTTATATGAAGGACAGAAAAAGAATGTTCCTGCTGGCGGGAATGTACTAGTGGTCTTCCGCAATTAGTAGTGGCACTTACTAGACCCCTCCTTTTTTGTTTCCTAAATGGCCGCTCCGCTCGCGCCGGACTGACGACCGTCCAAAGCTCAGTGCCAAGTGGGCGATAAGGCCGTTGACTTATCGGTGGTGCCTGCTCAAGTCTTTATCAATGACGATATCTGTCAGGTCATTGAAGTTGCCTATCTGTTACGTGTTACGTCACTGCCCTGGATTTATTCTTTTTGTCAGGGACCGTACCGCTGTCATACGACGGGCAATCCGTCAAGGACTGGGCTTGTGATTTTTATCGATGAAACCGTGCTTCTCGAGAACCCTGTACAGCCATCGAAGTTGCACGTTTATCACATTCAAGTCATTTCGATCGAGACTCTTCCAAAGAATACAGTGTCTTTCATACTCTGTGACGTTTCCAATAAATAAATTCCCGTAGATTACACAAACAAGAACAATATATATGGAAAGGTGCCAGCGCATGTGGAGACACATGAACACAACGATTCGAGAGTAACGTGGGGTCGTTACCAGTCTATCACGCCTGTGGGACGGGAATGACGGAAATCAGTAAGTTAATGCCCTAAGTGCGCCAGTGTGAGCGTACGGGTTTGACAGTCATATCGTGTCGAACATACCATAGCAATAACACCAGAGATCCAAAATGCCCTCCCAATGGGGAACCGGAATACGAGGGCGTGTACAATACCTCCAAGATTGCCCATGCCACCTACGATGCCGCTCTGTGCTCGCAAGGTTAACATCCAATATCAAATGCATAGTCGTAGGTCTTACCATGAAACCATTCGAACCTTTTGAAATGTTGTGAGTCCAGAATTACTTGCAGCGGAGACGTACTCACAAGGATTGCAATGAGGTACCAGGGAGAAGTTGACACCATTTGCGGCCTCATTCGCCATGGCAAGAACGACAATCATTCCGATGATCACAGACACTATGTTCTGATCAGATTTTTACCAACTAACTGCTTACGGGAAAATTCGCCCACATGAGGGATGTTCGTTATGTTCAATATACAGGCCAAGACCAAGAGATAATAGTCCCTGCGCAATGCCCAAGGATGTCATAAGGTATTTTTTTGCAGGAACACCCCATCTCCCGTACACCAAGTCGCCAAAGTATCCACCTACTCTCTGAGTCAATGGTGAAAATGACAGACAGGAAGAAAATCCTTGCCTAGGGGACGCATGACCACATTCAAGAAGCCAAAAATGGATGCAATCTATGTCGAGGGTCAGCATCGGAACCAAGATCATGTTGTGCCACTAACATATCCAGCCTTGGTCTGGCCAAACTCGAAGAGGGAGAGGAGAACATTTGCCAAGTTGGCATCCATGGAAAGTTGGTAGCCGAGGGTCGTAAAGTATCCTAGTGCGGGGAGCCATGTTAGAGGTGTAGAGATAACCTCTAGCGCGCGCCACAGTGTAAGTGGTTCGTTAACTGCATAATCTAGCTCGGAAACCACGTCTAGGGAAGCATCTAAACCAGGGGAGTCGCGCCTTGTTGGGGAAAGATGACGCACTGATCTCGTGGACTGAGACAATGGGGACTGGAGCGTCTACCAGACCACCTTTCTTCTCAGGATCGTCTTTGCCGTTGCAAGGAGAGGCATATGCCTTGTCACTTTCAGGAACGCAATCTAGCATCTTGCCCTCCAGCTGGTTCGCAACTGCCTTGTGTCTATCGCACCATTTGCCAGCAGGGTGGTCTGTTCCAAATACAAGGACAGCAGTGGCAACAAGGAGCAGCAAAGGGACTGGGACGATAACAAACGCTGCACGCCATGCAACATGCGAGACAAGTCCAGACGAAAGCAAGCCGTTGTACAAAGCAATCATGATCACGAATGTGACTCCCCCACCCGCGTCGCCCCAACCTGCTGCTAGAGCGTTGGCTGTAAAGACAAATTAGCCAAACAATAAACATGTGGGAATATAAGTTACCAGTGCCAACCACATTTTTGTCGAAGAATGCAGTTGTCCATGCCTGGCATGTCACGAAAATTGCACCGAGAATACCGATGAAAAAACGGACCAAGTACAGTCCGTAGGCAGTATGTGCGGTTCCAGCCAAGCCAGAAGGGATTGCGCCTAAGATAAGCAATCCAGCCATGACCTTGCGCGGACCATACCCTGCAATGAAGTGAGAAGGTACCCAACACATCTTGAGCCGTACGAACGGTCGATTAGAGGACCGACAACCACTTCAACTAAAAGTGTAGCACAGAGTGAGACTGCATTAGAGTTTCCTAGAGGGTAATGAGTATCGCTTGTGACCATCCACTGCTGACTGTTACACACCGACTTCTGCAGATGTCAAGTGAAGGTCCTGCTTGATGGCGTCCGGAATAAGGGGGGAAAACGCAAACCATGACAGACTGTGCGAACACTGAGTCTTACACGTCGTGCTACAATCACTTTAGGAACTTACAAAGCCACAAAGAATCCCAGCCAAGAACTGCGATACAAGATCAAGAAATTGCGAGAACGAAACCACGGAAAGAGATGACGAACAGATGGAAGTTGATCGTATATTGATTCCGAAGAGCAAACAGAGGCAATGAAGAACACTTCGAGTTGGTAGGATTGATCACTACCTCCTTGAAGTTGATCCCCCACGAAGTGGAAAGACTACGTGAAGCCATGGCGAATCAGTTTTCTTTGGCGGACTCGTTTTCCTATTTGTTGGCCCTTCTTATTCCTTGGCCTGCAAGTGTCGGATCGGAGCGCCACTTGAGGTAGCTATGGATGCTACGTGAATTCTTTGGATATGAATTGTCAAAAAAATGAGTCTCGTTGCATGAGCGTGCATGCCTCGGAGCGCACCGAAGTGGTAAGAGCTTCATGTCCGTACAAATCTGAACGGCTGACCACCTCCATGTCCCGGCTATCTCATAACTGTTGTCATGTCTCAGACATACAAAAATCCTCAGGCGGCACTTCCGCGACCGCCCGCTCAGACCGTATCTGAGCGGAACAAAACCATCCTTGTCTTCGACTGCCCAGCAAGTCGAAGCCTTTTCGCATAGCGGCCAACTTCTCCGCCGATTTAATACATCTGTTTGATCGCCGTCTCTGGGTCCAAAATCCGATGAGAAGTTCTTTCGCCAGTAGACCTTTGTGGATGTTCGGCGGTCATCAGTGTCACCAATATCACATACCTGGATAGTAGAGCAAAGCCCTTTTTCATTCCTTCGGGAACTGCCGGAGATGGCAGGAACCTTGCTCGGAAAAGAGGATAGAAAGGGGTTCACCGGTCTGACGTTTGAGCCGGAACGTTCAGGTGGTTGTGCGTCATCTTCTGAACCGATGTACCTTTAATATGACTCTTATGAGAGACAGGCACTAAGGACCCACAACCGATGGAAGATTCTCCGCTCAAACAAACGTGCTGCTCTCCGAGTTGGATGTGCTTCGCGTGGCTGACAGCAGCATCACACCACGCAGCACCTGAGCAAGCAACCGGAACTTGAAGCACGATGTCTCGCCACTTACCTTGCTTGGCAAACGTTGACTTCATTGTGCTGAGTGTGTCTAGTGCACAGTATGATACGAACATGTGCATCATAATGCCGTTTTTTTCCTGATTCTCTGAAAAGAAAATGTGCTGCTCTCCAAGTTGAATGCGATTCTCGTGCTTCGCACGGCCTACAGCACCATGTTTGGTCGACGTCACGTGGACATCCACAGGCCTACCCCATCTAGAGGGCAATTGCAAAGTTACTCAGCCTTTCTCGGCACGAGACTATAGTTGTTGGTTGTGCTTATACTAACATTAGTCCAGACCTATCTGTCTCGACCCACGTTCATGCTTAGGCCTTGGCCCCAGCACCCCCTTTGTTTTTATACTTGTACGAAGTTGTACCACACCTGTTCCTGCATACTGTTAGCTGTTCCTTCCTACATGATGCATGATGCGTGGTGAATGAGGACCTCTAATGCACAATAACCGGGCTCTGCTGTCACTTGATAGCTACTATGTGTATGGGTCTCTAGAAAATTCAAGTAAATTAAATCCAGGCATGCACATGCACGTCATGTTGGTGCATAAGATGACCAGAGAAGACTGAGGGTGCCACCAAGAAATTAATTGTGGTCCAGGAGTCTAGGCGGCCTGCTACGGAGTCAGGTTTCAAAGGTCTGCTAGGACCTAACCAGCGTACGCCTGTGATTAGCCCTCTACCTCCAGCGGGCACATGACCAAATCCAGGGTCTGATATTACTCACTTGTTTACATGCCGCTAATGAAAAGAAGTTGCTTTCAATGCCTCTAGTGTGATGCTTGCTTATGGTATGGATTCTTGTTCACCACCATAATCTCCAAAATGTCGCAAAATTGTCACGTACGTCATAACACGGGATTCAAACTTAAGCCCTAAACTAACACATGTCCAGTTGAGAAGTGCATAGAATACATGATTTTATGCACATAGGTGTTGGTCCGACTAGCTAGTACATACTTGGATAATTTTCGTACTTACATTAGATTACTATATTCGGACAGCAGCGTCCATTAGCACGCCTGCCACGCTTTCTCCAGTCTCGTATAACGTCGACTGGAGGTAAGCACCTACTGTACACTACGTATAACTACCTACTCACGTACCGCAGTCCTCACGGACTCGTGTTACAGAACGACCGTTCCCCAACAATAGGTTGATCGGGTCAGTACGCAGCCGAGGTTTACTCATTGCTTTCCGGGACCGTAAATTCAGAAGTCACGCAATCCATCTGTTTGACAGCGTCCTTGCTTGCTATGAATTTGACAAGGGAACATTGATCAACCCTGGTGTAGGGACCACATAACAGCTAGAGGCCTTATCCAATACGTGATCAGCGTGAATCGCACATATCCAATATGGACATAACTAGTAACTGTGTACGTCACCAGCTATACTAGTAGGCTGCTCCACTGAAATCCAAAAGGAAGGCCCTCTTGTTCCATTGGTACGTATTCCTCGCTACTTAATTGTTCGTTCGTGTTCCGTCCGCTTGTGTGTTATCCGTCATGCATGGGCAGGCGTGCGTCACAGCAATTACAGACCCAGGCCAGGGAGTTTAGGTGCACTGCTGCTGAAAAGTGAGCGAGCAGGTCAAAGATAATATAGATCGTATCAGGTTGACTTGAACACTTTACCACAATATCATTGTGACGTGCGACCTGTTGAATGATCGGTGATGCCAGATTGTGGCGCTGAGGTTTGTCGCTGAGGATGAACAAAGGCCACGTGACCCGTTACCAGCAAGTTCTCTCGCATTAGAATACTTCGACGGTTAATTGGCTGAAGTACTTGAAACGATTTAATATACATCTCCTGTACCCTAAATGGTCCAGGAATAACTCGGTGTACTTTACTTTGCACTATAAGTTACGCCCTGATTGGCACCAAGCTATTACACATTCTTTACTTGGCCTTGACACGTCACACATGCCCTCCTCCAAGACTCAAAAGGCTGAGCTTGGTGTGCGTTTTTCCTCTCGCATTCTGATTCGAATGAATCAGAAGCGAATACATTAACATGATGAATTCCTCCCCTTTATTGCGTGGATACTGCCCCTGGCATTTGTTCGCGCTGCGCTTCTTTCTTGGATAAATCTCGGTGCTTAATAGTCGAACAGCTCACAAAAGCGATGCGTGAGATCAGTAAATGTTACTGCCTGCGCAGATTACGTTACCCATTGGTGGACCCACAGAAGGCCACATAGGTTTCTGTTGTTTCGTGGTATGGAACGCGTCCGAAACATCTGAGTGGTCAACGAAGATGGGTGTAACTAGCTGTTCAAGGTTGACATAGAAGCAGAATGGTTGTACGAACCTCGTAGGAGTGTCAACCTGACCTTCTGTCCGGGAGGGCACCCAGGAAGCTGAGGACACTTTGCTCAAGCTCTCGTAGCGACGAGAGGACCAGAAAGTTGTTCTCTGTTGGCACCCCCAGCCCATGTCGCTGACATGTAAAGAGTCTGTGATTCCTGAGAGTCCTTCGGTGGGTGGAGGTGGACAACTTGGGTTGGTCAGATGCACGAGGATAGAACCTTCAAGTTCGGGTACATACTCACATCCTCCAGGTCACCAGTGCGCCATGTCGGCTGAGTAACTCGACCCATCGTCATTCAAAGGTATAGGTTCCTCTGAGTTTTTGTCGGGTGTACGGATCCGTATGTCACTGCTACGTTCTATTTTCACGCGCTCTACGTTCCCAGCGCTCGCTTCGGAGTCCGTGAACCCGCGACCCGTACTGCTGCATGGTCGCTCCTCGCTGTTTGGGTCGGTGTTGTCTGTCAGAGGACGACTCGGACATGACCGTGGACTTCCTCCAAGTCAGCAGTCTGTTTGACCTCAGCCAGGGCACAGCCGCTGAAGAGACTTTGTTGGATATCTTTACCGGGCATCCCAACATTTTTGACTTGTTGACGACCAGGTAAAACCAGGGATGTCTCTCTCTATCGAGACTGTTGATGTAAGTAAGCCGAATATAGTAGAGGATGCTGAGTCATCAACTCACACATGTGATACACGATCGATGCACGCTCAGTAAGCAGTGAGCAAAGTGCTCTAATAATTGAAATACGAGTACAGTACATAGGACTCGAGTAGCCGCAGTGATAATCTAATCGCTCGACTTTTCCCCACCGTTTTTCTGCGCTTGAGGTTGAGCATCCGACTCGTATCACTCAGTCTTATTCATCTATTCCCACGATCGTAGCCTCGCTAGAGAGACAAAGTGTCTAATAGTCCCAAGAACACTGCCTCGCAAGAACGCGCACTCGGCGCCAACGAGTGGCTCGACCAACACGCTGATGAGCCCCCGACAACCTCTTGCTTAACGGGGAATCAGTGACCGACGAGATGCCCAAGTTCGTGGTAAATATCGACCATGCAGAAAAGATTGGGCGGCGAAAGCCGTATCAGCTCGTACGGGACACGCCTGCCAGTGTGCACGGCCTTCACCGGTCACAGTCCTCTCCCACGCCGCCATTACCCCCACTTTCCCGCCGGGGAATCCCTCATGGAGAGATCCTGTCCCCCATTGTCACCCTCTGCATGGATGGTGGTGCTCGTCCCACTCACCGTCATGCCGCTCATGGTCCTCGTCGGCCGGCTAGTATAGGGCGAGGCAGTATTTGAAGAGTATATCCTGTCTCCATTCTTTGCTCACTTGTGCGATCATCAACGACGCCACTCACTCATTCGTTCCCCGACCATCGTAGCTCGTTGTTTATCATATCGAGCATGCTCTTGAACGCGAGTCCGCCTGTGTCGGTGCTCACTCAGGTACGCTCCCCTCTCTTACTTCCATTCCTTTGCGCCTCCCCTGGCACCATTCTCACAGATCTTACCCAGAAAGTTAGAGGATGGGGCATTATGGCGGCATGTCTGAGAGTGGGACTAGCCAAAAATCTGGTGACGTGCATGTAACGCACCGGTTTAGGATGGTGGAAAATCCAGGGGCACACACGTGAAGGCGGCTGTGTCGTCTCTTTTCACTCGACATTGACGTTGATTCCCGCCATCGGCTCCGCTCCTGTCCTTGCTCCACTGCCCTGCCATTTGTACATTCTTGTCCCGCTGTCCCGCGCTTTTAGCGTTGCTTCCTACTCGACATCGATTTCTGCCATTGGTGCCAGGCTCCCTGGAAGTTGCTGTGACTTTGGCCAGATTTGCCTCCAGATAGCACAGCGGCCTTCACATGCGTGCTCCTAGACTTTTCACCATACTCACCCCCAGACGTCCCAAGACATGCCCCCAGAATGCCCATTTCTTGGACGTTTTCATCTTACCTGTGTCACGTGTGTCAGAGATCTGTGCGTATCATGATGACCCGTGCTGTTCTCCATCGGGTCGTCGTACTCGTCCATGTGCATGGTCGGTCATGGGTCGCTGTGCTGATTGCCCTTTCACACTGATCTCTCGGCAGCCAGCTAGTCAAACGTCTTTTTGAATTTGGATACCGTTTCTCAACGTCCACCGGAGGCATGTCGCGCTACAATCACCAAATTCAGGCACCACACTCCGTTTTGTTACTTACAGTTCTCAGTACAAATGAATCTGACTGCAAACTATCCAAAGAACGTCATCGCACCCTCAAAACTCCACGTCGACACCGCCGCATTCACTAGGTCAGTCCAGAACAGATGGAGCATTGAACCATACCTTTCTGCCGCGTGGATGTCTACTGCCTGCTTAGAGCAGTCCTCGTCGAGCGCGTACTTGACAAAGAAACGCCCAGAGGCGCGCAAGCAGCCGTTGCGTTGTCCAAATTCTGACTCAGAAGATTCCTTCGAGGTCGAAGACAACGACAAGCCGCCGCCGCCCTTCTCGAACCATGCCTGTGACCTTTTCGCGTACGTATGTCCCTTTACTGGTCACCTACGTCATCCCCACCAAACCAACGCCAACAGTAACATCGGACATGCAGTCATTTCGGATGATGAGCCCCCTTTGAGCAATCGTGAGTATGCGTGGATGGAGAGAGCTGAGGGTAGAGCCATTCAAGGTCGTGCAACCTTTCCCAGGTATTGTGCTACTTCCTGCATGCGAAATGAGTCTAGGCGCTGTCGTGCGTTAGACCTGCGGAGTTTGTGTGGGTAGGTATGGTTCAAATGATGGTGCGTGTGCTATGATCTTGGAGGTTAGTTCGTTTTCTGGGGCGAATGATAGATTCAAGAGAGTCTGGTGATTACCTGTCTCCCATCCCAGATGCCTAAGACTTGTATTCGTACTCTTCGAACGAATCGGAAGCGAATGCACTTGGGCATGGTGGATTTCTTCTTTTTTGCGTTCATTCTGATTTTGACATCGTTTGCGATTCTTTCCTCGAATAAATCTAGGTGACAATGCTCGAACAGCTCACACAAGCGACGCATGAGTTGGACGATAATCATAAAATGTCACTGCCTGCCAAGATTGTGGACATGTTCGTCGATTGACGGATCCGCAAAAGGCCACGTAGATTTCATTACTTGTTTTGGCGTGTGAAACGTGTATGAACATATGAATAGGTCATCACGAGCATGGTCATCACACATCATGGCGAGGTGAAAGGTCTGACGATCTACGAGGGGCTGCCCGTCGATTTAGCAGAAGATATTGCGCTCTCAGGGATGAAGACAGGGAGGCGTTGCGTCAGGTCTTAGGACGGTAGGGTCGTACCTCTCCAAAATGATGGAAGATGCAATGCCTTCTCATTCGACCCAATGATCAGCAAGAAACCAGTTTTGCAAGGGAAAGTGTCTCAACCCTTTGAACAGTTCGATGCGTCGGACAGAAGTGCTGAGCGGGTGGGGGGTCTGGGAGGTGTGTGTGCTGACGGAAAGGAACACCGGGACCATTGGATATGCGGTCAGAGAGCGTGGTAACACGACAAGATGGAAGTGGTGGGTGGGGTGTTGGAGACCATCCCATTAGCTAGCACATACTCGGACAATTTTCGTACTTACATTAGATTACTATATTCGGACAGCAGCTTCCGTTAGCATACGCTCTGCCTGCCACGCTTTCTCCAGTCTTGTACAACGTCGACTGGAGTCCTCGCGGACTCGTTACAGAACGACCGTCCTCCAACATGGGGTAGAGGTAAATGTAAGGGAAAGTAAAGCAAAGTGCGTATTCATGCTTATGCTTATTTGCATCGAAATTCGTGTCGCCGCCGATTCAAGGGCATCGGAGATGAATTCGAGGAGATCCCTGTGCCGTCAATTTTTAACACAAGTGAACGATGTCCAAAAGCTATCACACAGACGGATGAGACCTGTTGCGAATGGAACTTGGTGTTGTACATCTGGTGTATATAGGACACGGATTGCGAACTCGAGTGGCCCTGGTCAATCATAACTCCTTATCAATGTGTGATCCCACACTAAGGGTCATCGATCTCGACTCCAAGATCCGGCAAAGCTTAGAGGCCCTGAAGCTGTGGATTGTACGTAGAGAGTGAAGATAAGCGAAATGAAGGGGAGGAGAAAGGGGAGTGGATGCAACGATCATTGGAAGGGCCGAAAGACGGTATCGCGTGGGTTAGAGTTTGGTAGGGCGATAGATCGTCAAAGTATGGCCTTGCACGTTGTCAGGGTCGCCTGCTATGCTTGAGCACCGTTACATAGGCACCCTCACCCAAGCCTGGAGATATCATTGGATTCATTTTGATCGTCGGAAAAAATGGAGTGAAGCACATTCTCATGATTACATAACACGTTGTCGACGAACGACATAGGTTCGCCATCGTAACTGTTCCGATCACTGGCGAATACCGAGAACCACGACTCGGACCTGATCCATTACTGAAACGCTGGGTCAATCATGTTATACCGAGTGTATTTGCTACACAAGTCTCACTTGGACTACTTCCACTTTCTGCCATTCTCCCACCAATTGGTACCTTTCGGCTTGAACACGCTCCCTAATACTATCATACACCGCTCGACGTGCAGACTGGGCAAGGGATCTTGTAAAAACTAAGTTCACTATCGCCCATCTCCGGGCACGCGCGGTGGTGATAGGATCAATCCCTCAACAGCCACACTCATTAGTATTGTCTGACCTGCCCTCGTCTCAGGCACACACAATCACGCCCGTCGTACACTGTCTCGCGGAAATACACTGCCCACTGAGTACGCTGTCACCTATGTGAGGATCCTACTTGTGTACATTGTGACTCTTATCTCACTGGCAGGTGCCCTTCATCGCCCGTCGTGTGCCGTTTCGGGCTAATGCACAACCAAGTAGATACATTATCACCTGAACACTCACAGGCGACGCCGATTCTGTCTATCTGCGTGCGCATCACGGTTAGATTGTTACTGCCCTGTTCTCATGTCAGACACTCATAATGCCCACCATACACCATTGCGGGCTAGCGCGTAGTCTAGTAAGTATCCATAGACGCACTTGATCACATTCTCTGCATACCAGGTCGCGATAGTACACAACCAGAGCAGTTATCCGAGCGCATGGAAATACTGCCAATAGATAAATTGACACCGTCCATATATCACCGCTTGTTAACATTGTTACTGGTACGTTTTTATCTCACAGGCATCCTTGATCACACTTGATATGTCATAATACTATACAGGGTGGTGAGTCAGTACTATCGGTTACCATCTAAGCGCTCACCGATTTGTCTATCGGCGTTGTTCGTGTGTATTTCATATGCTTTTTTTTGTCTGTATGCACTAAGCAAAACGAGTGTCCCTACACTTTTTTTGGGTCTAACTGGGTCCAGAAAGAGTGTGAATTAAGGAGGAAGAGAGAACGAGTGGGCTTGTTTCGTATTTTTCTTGCTTTACCTTACTTGGGCTCCTGGCATTGTTGTAATTCGGGGCTCACCGGGCGTTCACTAAACTCGGCAAGGCATCAGTGTCGTTGGTTACGTACTCGCTATGGTGCCGCGATGTGGAGCACGGGAAGCACCTTCACTGGTTACGGACAAGTTTATTGGTCAGGTAATCTAGACCAGGAAGTCGTCCTCGGCATGGCGTATTGTTTTCGTCACTTCGATCGTTGTGTGCGCTTCACCGTTTTGTACCCCCTGCAAAAACACTGACGATCTACAAGTGACGCATAACCGAATATGGGAGTTGAAACGGTTGACTCCTGTTCTGTCACGTTTCCGCCGCCGACGCCGGCAATTCCCGAGTGATGTGTAGTAAATTTCTGATGGCTCCAGGGAATAGATTTCAACGACCTCATCAGCCAAGCAATCTAACCCGCCCATCTATCACGTTCAAGCCCTGATTTTTTTTTCCGAGTGGCGGCCGCGCTCGACTGTGCCAAGTCGGTATTAGACCCTTTCAACATTTCTTATCGGCGGTGCCTTTTCACCGATGACGTTGTCTCTCCAGCTATCGAAGTTGCTTATCTATTACGTTACGGCCCTGAATTTTTTTTTTTTGCTTTCATCAGGGTCCGCATCGCTTTCACACGTCGGACTATCAGCCAGGGTAGAGCCCTTGATCGGTCCCCGACAATCTGAAGTTGCGCATCCATCACGTGCGAGCCAGTTCCATCGAGCAAAAACAGCGACTTCATACTTGGTGACGTTTCGAACATGTACATGTGTATGGACTTTCAAGTCCCGAATAGTACGAGATGTGAGCTGAAGAAGAGCAACGACTTCTTCTACAGAAAGGTTACACAAACCAGACACGATCTATAGATTTCATAGCAAGGCGCTGAGATGCATATATGTACAACGATTCAAAAGTAACGCACGGCGTTACAAGTCTATCACACTCTTGGGACAGGAATCGCGGAGATCAGTAGGTTGATGCTCTAAATATGTCAGCATAAGCGTACAATTTTGAAAATCGCATCGTGTTGAACACACCAGCGCAATGATACCGGAGATCCAAAACCCCTTACCAAGGGGGAACGGTTGGAACCGGAACACGAGGGCATACGCAACGCCCCCAAAATTACCCATGCCACCTACGAGGCCGCTCTGTGTTCGTAAAGTTAATATGGATTATCAGCCGCATAATTGTGGATCTCACCATGAAGCCATTCGAACCTAATAAAACGTTGTGAGTCTAAAGTTTACTTGCAGCGGAGGCGCACTCACAAGGGTTGCAGTGGGGTACTAGTGAGAAGATGACACCATTTGTAGCTTCATTGGCAGTGGCAAGAACGACAATCATTCCGATAACCACGGACACTATGTTCCGGTCAGTATCTTGCAAAGGAGATGCTCACGGGAAAATCTGCTCACAGGAAGGATCTTTGTGATGGTCAATATACATGCCAAGACCAAGAGAGAGCAGTCCGTGCGCAATGCCCAGGGATATCATAAGGTGTTTTTTGGCGGGAACACCCCATTTTCTATACACCAGGTCGCCCATGTATCCGCCTGCTTTTGAAGTCAGTGGCAAGGATAACAGCCAGGGAGAAAATCCTTTCCTAAGGGACGCATGACCACGTTAAGGAAGCCAAAGATAGACGCGATCTATGTCAGGGGTCAGCGTTGAGATGAAGATTGTATTGTATCACTGACGTATCCGGCCTTCGTCTGGCCAAATGTTTTCGATTTAAAGAGAGAAAGAAGAATGTTTGCTAGGTTGGCATCCATGCAGAGTTGGTAACCGAGTGTCGTGAAGTATGCAAGTGCGGGAAGCCACGTTAGAGGTGAAGCGACAACCTTGAACGCGAGCCCCAGGGTGAGTGGTTCGCTAACTGCGTAATCTAGCTCGGAAACGACGTCTAGGAAAGAATCTAAATCCGACGAGTTACTGGTTGTTAAGGAAAGATGACGCACTCATGTCCTCAACAGGGGCAATAGCGACCTGAATGTCTACAAGATCACCTTTCTTCTCAGGATCGTCTTTGCTTTCGCCGGGAGAGTTATAGGTTTTGTCATCTTCGGGAACATAATCTGATACTTGGCCCTCTAGTTGGCGAGCGACTGCCTTGTGTCTGTCGCACCATTTTCCAGCAGGATGGTCTGTCCCAAATACAAGGACAGCACTAGCAGCAAGGAGTAGTAATGGGACCGGGATGATAACAAACGATGCACGCCATGCAACATGCGGCGTGAGCCCAGATGAAAGCAAGGCATCGTACAAAGCAATCATGATCACGAATGTGACTCCCCCGCCAGCGTCGCCCCAACCTGCTGCTAGAGCGTTGGCTGTAAAGATCAGTTAGCCACAATATCAATATATGATAAGACAAATTACCTGTGCCAACAACATTTTTGTCGAAGAATGCGGTGGTCCATGCCTGGCATGTCACGAAAATTGCACCTAGCATACCAATGAAAAAACGGACCAAGTAAAGTCCGTAGGCAGTATGCGCAGTTCCAGCCAAGCCAGAAGGAATTGCGCCTAGGAGAAGCAATCCAGCCATGGCCTTGCGCGGACCATACACTGCAATGAAAGTGAGAAGGTACCTAATACGTCTGGAGTCATACGAACGATCAACTAGATAACCAGTGACCACTTGAACAATAAGCGTGGCACACACTGAGACCACGTTAGAGTTTCCTTCGGAGTAATGAGTAATGCTTTTGAGCATCCATTGCTGATTGTCACCCACCGACTTCCGTCGATGTTAAGTGGAGATCCTGCTTGATGGCGTCCGGAATAAGGGGGGAAAACGCAAACCACGACAGACTGCACGGATGCCGAGTCTTACACACCGAGTGACAAATGCTTAGGAACTTACAAAGCCACAAAGAATCCAAACCAAGCACTGCAATGCAAAGCTAAGAAATCGCGATAACGACATCAAGGAAAGAGATGACGGACAGGTGGAAGTTTCTCGTGTATTGGCTCCGAAGACAAAGGAGGGGCAACGACGAGCATTTCAAGTTGGTAGGATTGATCACTACCTCCTTAAAATTGATTCCTTTCCAGGTGGAAGCACCGCGTGAACCCATAGTGAATCAGCTCTTGTGGGACGAATCGCTTTCCTGTTCATCGGCCCTTCTTATCCTTTGGCCTGCAATCGTTTATTGGCCAGGCATAGTAAATGGATCGAAGCCTCACTTAAGGCACCTAGGGATGCTTTGTGAGTCCTCTCATGCCACAGACGAGCTGTCAAAGATAACGAATTACCCTTCAATTGGTCTTATTGCCTTGGCGTGCATAGGTGGCGATCATAAGCGCACCTGAGTTATAAGACCCAGTAAAGATTTCTTATCTGTAACTGTACAGCTCAGGATCGATTACGAACACCGTGGTTCCACGCACCGGCAATCTCCTAGTGGTTGCCATGACTCAGATACACAATGGATGATGGGTAACACCTTTGCGCCCGCTGGTGTCTGAACGGAAAACACACATCCTCGTCTTGACTTCTTGGCCAGTCGAAGACCTTTTAATAGTGGCCAACCTCCTTGTTATGTAGTAATGTGACATCTGCTTTGATCATTGTATCGACTCTAAAACACGATGGGAAGTTCTTTCCCTAGTAAAAGCTTGTTACTATAGTATTCGACGGTCATCAATATCACCTACCTGAATCGCAGAGGAATTTTTTTCGACTGGCTTCCAGAGTAAGCACAACATCTGTGTCAGATTTAGCTAAAGTGATGGAAGTGATTGGCACGATACGACACGGAATTTGAGGTGGCACACGACCGGATCTAGGGTCTGTGATTGTTCACTTATTCACTTGCTTCGATGACTCGAAATGGAGGATCAGCGATTGTAGCTCCGTGCAAACTGAAGCGGAGGACTCAGGGCTTTGAACCAAACTTGGAAAGTAATCAAGAACGATAGCACAAGCCA
>JBBPKJ010000455.1:0-24553 GCA_038089195.1 Brasilioporus rufonigricans
TCCTGTACTTTCATTGCAATCCACTCTTGTCTCCCAAGTCTTGCTCTACTCTTAAGTGAGTAGCTAAGGGTAACCAGTCCCTTCCTTGGTGGTATCCACTCCACAAATCCAGTCCCAGGCCTCATCGTTACTTCGGTAACTCCTTGCCCCACCAAGGGGAACCTTTGTCAGTTCTACTGAAACCCCCAGCTGCTTACCTAAGCAGAACCTCCATCTGATCACCTGACCTTCCAAGTTCCTAGTTCTCGTTTTACAGGACTACCCTAGTCCCTACCCAGGTCTAGCGTAACAAAAGAACAAGAGTCGTCTTACATTCGACTACTCTTAAGTAAGTCAACAATCACTTAACCCGGCTAACCTAGTCCAAGAAGTGGTGCCTCTCCATGAGTGCCCCCTTGGCAATTAGGTCATCACGTCTCAGTGGCCTACCCTCAACCCCAATATCTGGGGAAGAAGACCTCCACCAACCATTCCAGATTCCAGCTCCGAATCCGCCCAGGACCCATCATCCCCAATCTCGACGGACGAAGAACCACCATCGCCCAACCATTAGACCAATACCCAAGGTCTAACCCAGCAGCTTTCCACCCTTACTATCCCACCACGAACACCCTCGCCCAACCCACTCACTGCCCTTCCACCACCGTTTGGTACTGGAGCATATCCACCACTGCTTCCTCCACCTACTCCAGCCATGTCTAACCAGTCTAAACCAACGGAACTTCGCCTCACTACCCCACCATCCTACGATAGTTCCCCAGAAAAGGCACAAAGCTGGCTTACGGCAATAACCTTGTATCTTCTTATCAACGAGGATGTCTACAATTCGGAAAACAAGAAAGTAGGCTTTGCCTTGTCTTACATGAAGGAGAAAGCAGCAGCAACCTGGGCAGAGAACTTCCAAAGGAAGGTGCTAACTGGAGCAAACCCCAACCTTGGAACTTTCAATGATTTTAAGGATCTTTTCGAGAAAACGTTCAAAACCCATGATATAGTAAACAAGTCATTGAGCTGGCTTCGCAACACCAGGATCGTGGTATCAAAGGATCATGAGGGATATACCAAATACTCCCCTATGCTGGAACAATATGCCGCTGAATTCCAGAACCATGCTATCCTATCAAACACCACCGAAGATCATGTGTTAATCAACTTCTTCAGCGCTGGAATCCCAACCCAACTTACCAACAGGATCCTAGCCATGGAGAGCGTACCCACCACGGTCACCAAGTGGTATGAGAAAGCAACCGCCTTCTACTCCCAGCAGAAAAGAGCAGAAACCATCCAATGAGTCAATCAATGCCCCAGGCAAACAATCTACCAACCACCTGCCTTTGCTCCAACTACCATTAAACCTAGGGACCCGAATGCCATGGATGTGGACGTAGTAACCATGCCCTACCCAAAGAAGCTCACCGATCAAGAAAGAAAGTATTGCTTAGAAAACAATCTTTGCTTCAAATGCCAAAAAAGAGGGCATTCATCCAGAAACTGCAAGGTCAAATTCATGCCTCAAGGTCTTAAAGCAGTACAAAGGATAGAAGAACCGGAAGAAGAAGACACTCCAACCCTAGTGGAAGATGAGGATGATGATGAAGCCACTATTGCCACTACCAGCTTTGAACTTAGCATGGATTTTTGAAACGGGGACCTTGGTCAACGAAGGCCTCCCCAAACGTATGCGCAATCTCTACAGCTTGTAACCCTAGATCCATGATATTCCCAATACAAGTCATTGAACCCTTGCATATGCTGAAAACCGTTGACACTCGAGCTCTCGTCGACAGTGGAGCAGATCTCAACTGCATTGACTGGCAGTTTGTATGAAAACATTGACTTCCAACCTCCTGACTTCCTACCATCATCCCAGTATGAAATGTGGACAAAACCCCAAACCAAACTGGAGGAGTGCGGTTCTCATGTACCCTCTACACCAACATCGAAGGAATTGCCCAAAAAAACACTTTTTATGTCATGAACTGTGGCTCTCAGAACCTCATCCTGGGAATGCCTTGGCTAAGGCAAACTAACCCAAAAATAGACTGGGAAAAACGGACCCTATCTATCGACGAAGAGAAGGATGAATCCAAGAACCTCTTTATGAAGCATTCCAATGCCCTTTGGGAGAATGACAAGCTTTTTAGAAAAAACATCAAACCCCCTGTTACAATTTTCCTCGTCCATCGAGATATGTTCATTATCTCCTTCTGTCATAACCACGCTTTCCCTTTCGCTTACACTTCTTATGACTCTTTCCTTGCCATATTCTATGCTGACAATGTCCTCTTGACCTCCCTCTTCTGATTGTCTTATACTTGGACTAACTCCTCCTACAACACTTCTCTTACAGTGTTGCATGCTCTGATCTCTTCACTGATAGCTATAGCTAAGCTCTTAGTCTTGCTGGTTCGATTCCAGCTTTCTTGCTTAGCTAATATTCTTTGTCCTTGTTGTCTTGGTCCAAGCGTGGGTAGATCCTTGTTTATCTTTATTTACTTTCCATTCTGACTCCGCTCCAACTGTACTATATCAACTAGCTTGGTAGTCGCTCTTGTCCCTTAGCTAGTTCTACATTTATTCAATGCACTACTGTGCTCCTTGCGCCCCATCCTCTCTAAGTACTGCTCTTTGGACGTTGTGTCTCTTTGTGAGTACCTCCCAAAGTCCAGGAAAGTGTAAGTCTCGAGCATAGAAGTGCTCTCAACATTACACCCCCCAGACATACCCTTGTCAATTGCGTTGAACATCAATATCTGTTCAATTACCTTCAAAGCGAATCCAAAACTAAATTCTGTACCAGAGCCCATCAACAATATTCCATTTACCAAGCAGCACATTGCGGAAAGAGGTTCTTATCCCCTCTAGCCTATCAGAACGTTGTCGCAAAAGTAACTTCAGCAACGGAACTAGCCATTAAGGCAAAAGCCAAGCAAGAGAAGATCACGCTACCCCCCGAGTATCAGCGGTATGCCAAAGTCTTCTCAAAGGAAGCCACAGATCATTTGCCTCCGAGTTGACCTTATGACCATGAGATCAACCTAGACGACACCTTTGTTCCGAAAATCGGAAAAGTCTACCCACTATCAGTTGATGAGCAAAAGGCAACCGAGGACTTCCTCAAGGAAAATTTAGATGCTGGAAAAATAAGGCCGTCCAAATCACCTCAAGCCTCACCATTCTTCTTTGTCAAGAAAAAGGATGGCAAACTCCGACCCTGTCAAGACTATAGGTATCTCAATGAACATACCGTACGGGACGCCTATCCCCTCCCCCTTATCTCCAACCTGGTCAATAAACTCAAGGATGCCAGAGTCTTCACCAAGTTCAACGTCCGGTGGGGTTATAACAACGTTAGAATCAAAGATGGACATCAATGGAAAGCTGCATTCATTACCCATAAAGGCCTATATGAACCCATGGTAATGTTCTTTGGACTCACTAATTCTCCACCCACTTTCCAGAGATTCATGAATGATTCGTTCCGCAACATGATAGCTGAAGGATGGCTGATCATATACATGGATGACCTCCTCATCTATTCCCCAGACGACGCCACCCACACCGAACGAATCAAACGTGTCCTACAATGAATGGAAGAATTAGACCTCCACTTGAAGCTGGAGAAATGCACCTTTGCAACCACAGAAGTAGAATACCTGGGAATGATACTGAAGCCGGGCCAGCTTGCCATGGACCCTGTCAAATTGGATGGAATAAAATCCTGGCCAATCCCAACCACTGTCAAGGAAGTTCATTCCTTTCTAGGTTTCGCAAATTTTTATCACAGATTCATTTCCAACTATTCCACTGTCGCCCAACCCCTTATTGACCTTACTAAACAATCTCAGAAGTGGAACTGGTCCCCCTCCTGCCAAGAAGCATTTTCCATGCTCAAACAACTATTCCTGTCCCAGCCACTTCTCCGACTTCCCAATCTTACCAAGCCATTCGCAATCGCAACCGATGCATCAGCATTTGCCTCCGGAGGAGTCCTGCTTCAGACTGATGAAAACGGAGACTGGCATCCCTGCTCCTACCTGTCACAATCCTTTCTCCCTGCCGAACGAAATTACGGCATCTATGATAGGGAGCCTCTAGCAATCATCTGGGCTTTAAAAATGTGGCGACACTATCTCCACAATTCCACTACTCCCATAGAGGTCTTCACTGATCACAAAAATCTTACCTATTTTTGACAACCACAGCACCTCAATTGCAGACAAGCGTGCTGGTTGTTAGATCTAGCTGACTTTGACCTCAAACTCACCCACGTCCCTGGAAAATTCCTTGCTGGACCAGACGCCCTGTCCAGATGACCCAACCTCATCCCTGCAGGACCTGATAATAACGGTACCACCCTCCTACCCGCCTCTTACTTCGTAAATGCCATAGATACTGCTCTCCACTCCCACATTGCCAAGTTCTCTCATACTAATCCCCTCGTATTGGAAAAACTCCATTCCTTAAACGACGATATTCCCCTCCCTCTCCGCTCCCGTCTTGCAGATTTTCAACTCCATGATGGTGTTCTTACTTATCAGGATCGTGTCTATGTACCGCCCGAAGGGAACCTTCGTACCGCTATCCTCCAACAATGCCATGACCACGAAACCGCCGGCCACCCGGGATACCTAAAAACACACCAATTGGTCACTGCAGAGTTTTGGTGGCCAGGTCTTGCCTCCTTCGTCAAACATTACATGGAGGGTTGTGCCACTTGTCAACAAAACAAAACTAATACCCACCCAACCTGTCCCCTTTTTACCCCCATTTCTTCCTCCGCCTCTCGTCCCTTCCAACAGGTCTCCTGCAATCTTATAACCAACCTTCCTCTTTCTGATGGCTTTGATTCGTTATTGGTCGTGGTCAACCATGGGCTTACTAAGGGGGTAATTCTTTGCTCCACCAAGAAAACAGTCACCGCTGAAGGAGTGGCAACTCTTTTCTTTCTCAAAGTATACTCATGATTCGGACTCTGTGACAAAATCATCTCAGATCGAGGACCACAATTCGCATCCAAGTTCTCCAAAGAGCTTGGGAAATTACTCAAATACGACCTCACCTTATCCACGGCCTATCATCCACAAATGGATGGAGAGACCAAACGCATAAATTAGGAAATTGAAACTTACCTCTGAATCTTTTGTGGAGCTAATCCTACATCCTGGGCCGAAAAAGTCCCTCATGCTGAATTCACCCATAATCACCGACCACACTCCATCACCCATCAATCCCCGTTCTATCTCATGATGGGATACAAACCCCAAGCTTTACCTATGATCCTACCAACCACTAACATACCAGCAGTAAGCGAAAGACTAAAGAATCTTAACGCTGCCAGGATTGAAGCATTAGCAGCCCATGATTTGGCTCGACAAGTCATGACCGCCAGGAATAGAAAAAAGTATACCCCATTCAAGAAAGGAGAAAAGGTGTGGTTAGAAGCCCACAATCTAAGAAGATCCGTAGCCAATCCTAAGTTCGCCCTGAAACACGAAGGACCTTTTACCATCATAGAAGTTCTATCTTCCATCACTTTCAAACTCCAAATTCCAAAGACCTGGAAGATTCACCCAGTCTTCCACGCCTCACTCTTATCGCCCTATCGCGAAAACAACGTCCACGGCCTGAACTTTCCAAAACCACCGCCTGACCTGATAGAAGGTGAGGAAGAGTTCAAAGTCAAGCAGATATTAAAACATCATGGTCCACCTTCGTCCCGCATGTTCCTGATCCAATGGAAGGGATACCCACTGGAAGATGACCAATGGGTCCCAGAACGGAACTTGAACATTCTAACTCCGTCTTAAAAGATTATAAAAAACAACACCCCTCCACCTTCCCTCCTTAGTTCCCAACCACCATCTTCGCTCCATCACCATGTCCTCAATGTCCAACCTCTACAAATCTTCTTTCATCTCCACTGAATCCACTTTAGAACCCACTTCGCTGGCCAACACCCCATCAGAATGCATCGAATCTCCGTCTCATCTTCTAGTATGCTCCATCGATATACCCCTTGCCGGTCTCCGTGGGCGAGACGGTTCATTGACTGAAGAATATAGCATGCAAGTACAAAGTTTTGTAGCAGACCCTCACCTAGCTGTTCCCATTTCTGCCTCATTGAATCCTTCATCTCCTCTTTTCTCTTTATACGTAGCTCTTTTACAGGTTGAACGACTCCGAATCTTTACCCCCGCTGAGAATTCCAGGGCCCCTGCCGCCCTTATCCAAACCATCCTACTCAACGTACATCAAAACTTAGCCCATTACCTCCACCAGATCGCCTACCAGCTGGAGATGGGAGAATTCCTACAAGACCTAGACAGGTACCTCCGAGAACTTGGAACCGTTAATCATACCCCAGTCACGTTCCCACTTAACCCTGCCATACTTCACACCCCCTCCGCGTTCTCTTTGCCTATGGACCCTGCAGAAGTACTGGCCTTTGACCGTGTCAACATCATCCTTACTGGCAACGTTCCACTTGTGCCCAGTGACCCTATGTACAATCAGTGGTGCTACCAATGCCAACGATACGGTCATCAACACGCCCAATACCAATGATACCAGTGTCCTATTTGTCTTAGATTCTCCCCTGGGCATAACCAAGCCAACTGTTCGTTGAGAAGACCCCCTCCTTACCGCTCTCCTACCATCTCTCCTTCCACATTCAACTCCTCGGGACAGTCGTCGTCCCCTACTCGCTCCCATCACATGACCACTGGAGGACGCCCACGTAGACCACCCCTTCGGATACCTCCTCCTCGCCCTCCTACACCCACTCCGACCGATGAGCAAGAGGAAGAGATGGATGAAGTCAGGTATGCCAATACCACCGGCTCCCCAGGGCACTACAGTTTGGATTTTTGAAGTCCTCTTCGGAATCTAAAAAGGGGGTAATGTTACGATTCACTCAGGGGACTACACTTTTTCCTTCACCTTTCCTACTCCATGTGGAGTTCCCAGTTCAACCCTGCTTATATGCATTTCTTTTCTTTTCTTTCTTCGCTGAAGTCTCCAGTTCGATTCAGCCGTACACCATTTCTTTTCTTGCCATGACTCATCCCAGATGACTCATCGGCTGATTACTCATTCATGCTTACTACTTATCTGCTTTGATCGCTTATTAGTCACCTTTCCTGTGCCTGCCCTAAAGCAGGTACAGTAGTATATAAACCCAGCAATCCTCTTGTACTTTTCCTCACTCTTGTTCTTCCTGTACTTTCATTGCAATCCACTCTTGTCTCCCAAGTCTTGCTCTACTCTTAAGTGAGTAGCTAAGGGTAACCAGTCCCTTCCTTGGTGGTATCCACTCCACAAATCCAGTCCCAGGCCTCGTCGTTACTTCGGTAACTCCTCGCCCCACCAAGGGGAACCTCTGTCAGTTCTACTAAAACCCCCAGCTGCTTACCTAAGCAGAACCTCCATCTGGTCACCTGACCTTCCAAGTTCCTAGTTCTTGTTTTACAGGACTACCCTAGTCCCTACCCAGGTCTAGCGTAACACACCAGCACTGCACTTTGCACAGATGCACCATGGCTAATTTAGGAACCATATCAAAAACAACACCACAAATACCTATCAGAAGTGTGGAATGTATGGTACTCTAAAGTTACTTCTAGATCATAAACTGTAAGATGTTGGATGTCGGGAAGCAAACAGTAAATTCAACACTCAACTACAAGGAAAGGCTTGGAGGCACTAGTATCGTGACCCAATGGCACTTTAAACGGGCTACAAAAATGGTTCAGCATCACTAAGCGTTATTGGTATGTAGGTGAAAGATCGTGCCAGCGATGATCCCCAGCTAAAAGTCGCAATTGGCTGAGCGCGTTACGTGGACCACACCGAGCGTGAGAGCCCCAAAATGGAACGGGCTTGCTCGGCATCCATTAAACCATTGCAGTCGATTTGATGTCATCTCATTGTCGCTGTATTGCCCGCTTCGTTCTGCTTCGGCGACGAGTATATGATGCGAATGATTGCTTTGCACTGTTTGGTAGCGACGAAGATTCTGATGAAGACCATTTGGGAAAGAATCCCGACAAGGGACGCGTCACGGTGGAGTCAACATCTTATCTAACAAGAGAAGCAGCACGATCGAGGTCTGGTCGATGTGGTCGTGCTCATTTGGGCAGTACTGTACCATGTACCACATGTGTGTCATATGCAATGTGTCAGCTGGAACTTTGTACTCGGGGAAGCCCCGACTGGCGTCGGCGGAAACCTTGCTTGTTCCTTGTAGACAGGAACATGGTGTGAACAACTGATAGGACCAGCTCATGTCATTACAAGAACCTTCTATTATGCGTTCATGTAAAGCTGAATCGCACGCGAGCCACACAGCTGAAGGACTTAGAGGAGTCGGTCATTCCCGTAGAGCCAGCAAGCAAAACGATCCGTATCAAACTCAACTCACATGAAGGAAAAGTCATCAACCGCACCGTCCAACATCGCCAGTTCCCAATGACAGCGGGATGTACATTCACTGACTACCGTTCACAAGGACAACCGCGTATACCTGTGGTTCTGATGGATCGCTACTCCACCTTCAGGAGGTCTTTCTTTGTTCAATCTCTATGTTACCCTCTCTCGAAGTTCGGGTTGCTCAACAATACGACTTTTACATGACTTGGACAAAGTATGGAAAACCGGACATTCGCACTACTTTTTGCTCAAAGATTTTGGATTTCATTTCAACGATTTGAGTCTCTGGTCAAGGTAGTGTGTCATGAGCATCTAACTGTGACAAACACACCACGAAGTGGGAGCAGAACGTGTCAGAACGGGTGGGAACAGTCAGCCAAGGTAGGAGAGCTGGACGATTTGGGCAGCGAGGTGGCCACACCAGGCAACTCCAACGAGTTCCAAGGATGTCCATATGACGAGAACCAACGGATGGGGTGGTCAATGGATGTGTTAAGTCGAAGAAACAGGCCAGGCGGCCATTTGGATGAGCAGGGGGTCTGGAGAGATATCGAAGACGATTGGTCACGCCAGAATGATGGTGAGAGCAACGGAATGGTTGCAAAACGAGGTGGAACTGATGGCGTAACGAACGTCGCCGCGAGTCGAAATGACTGGAAACTGTTGAGCTAGACAAGACCACGCAACTGACCGGTTTGATACTTGGTTTCTACTAGAGGTGCTTCGAAACATAATCAATTAGGTTATCAAGAAATATAGTATAGACAGTCGCGCTCGCTACGTGCTGGTTCGCTTTCGTGCATGCCATACAGGTTGATGATTCGATAGGATTTCAGAGCATTGATATAAGACGGACCGGGATTCAAATATCCATGCTCCGCTCCAGCCTTTCCTGTAACCACGAGTAGTCTTGCACATTATTTACTCTTGAAGCAGGCTGTCAAAACCTATGTCGAGTGGAAAGTCTTGCTCGGCGAGAGCCCCACTCGGTGGAATGGATCATACAAAAATTACATTTATTCAAAGTGAAATATCTGCGAAATACAGCAAATCCGTATCACGGACCAGTCTCTGGTCCATTTTCTCAAGTGGGGCCAATGCCCTCTTCCTCATCGCTTGTGTCCTCGTCCTCGGCGTCAGTGACATCACCGTCACTGTCGTCGTCACTTTCTTCTTCGCTCTCATTGAACATGAGAGATATGTACTCATCGCCAAGTTGAGCATCTTGGACCGAGGTTTGCTGTGAACTCGAGGCATTGTTAGAGGTACTCTTAGAATCAAAGGCAGGTATGGAAACGCCGGCAGCGGCCGCGTTCCCCAAGGCTGCAGAGGGAGCACCAATCTTGGTCGTATTCGTTGCAGTCGGCACTTTGCGGTTGCGGTTTGCGCGGATGACATGCGGGAGCTTGCATCCCTTGGTCGAACAAGTACCTTTTTCCGCAAAGTCCGGACATTCCCGGACATGTTGCATCTGACAGTCGAGACCATTGGAACAATACCCGAGTACTGCAAAGTCGCGACAAACGCCATGTCGTTGGCCCACGCGAACGTGGGGGAACGGACAATTCTCCCGAGTACATCGCCCGTTGTTCGCAAAATGAACACAGAGGGGAGTACGTTCCGGGATGGGGTCATGGGAAAGATTACAGGACTCGGCGGTGTTGGGACAGTTGCCGTGCAAAAAGTGCCAACAGATCGCAATCTTGTTGGGGTCGTGCTGGTACATACAAGTGAGCCCACGGCTGCAGGCACCTGAGCAGCCGTGGCACGAAGAGGGGTTGTCTGTGTTGAGGACAGAACATTGGGAGAAAGCGATTCGGGACGCACCTGTCGTCGTAAAACGGGGACAAGGTTTGTTGAGATATCTCGTGCGCTTGGTGGGTTGGCGGCCTCTGTAACGGGCAATCAGACTGGAATCGTCGCACGAATTGTGGCGGTGGACAGACTGTGTTGGCCGACGTGTGTTGTCGAGGGTCATGTTGCGGTTCCTTGGTCGGTGTTGCTGGGGACGAGAAGGTACCTTTGGTTTGTAAGCTCGATGAGCAGGGATGCGGTGTCCGTGTGCCGTCCTTGAGAAATCTGCTGGCTGGGGTATCGGCTTGAGGGGTACTTTTGCGGACGAAGGAGGTTTGGTTACTAGGGGGTGGGTTGTACTCCGGTTCTGGCTGTCAACGACGGAAGACTCACGGCCCTTGCGAACGAGAGAGCGAGAGGAAGATTCAAAGGCGACGCCGTCGATGATTACATCGCGGGTTGCAGAGGGTGGGGCTTGCGTAGGTCTTGATCGTTGCTTGTGCTGGTTGATTGCACCTGGGGACTCGTGAAGGACGTCTGTGGGTGATTCTGGGGGAGAACGCACCTGTGAGACGGGCGATTTCTGCCTTGAGTGCTGCGTCGGACGTCGAGGCCATCATGGGGGAAAACAAGATGCGACGGGGTGCCGAGTTGTCAGCATGGGTCGTATTTATCCCCCTTTGGAAGTCGACCACAATGACTCGCTGGTCCCGCTGGCTGTTCGTCCTCGCCGTGTTGGGTGTCCTCTGGCTCACGACGCACGGACCATCCACGCACGGGCCCGCCTTTGAGTTTGTCGAGGACCATTCGCTGACCATCGTGTTGCCCGTCGTTCGGAGCACTCTACTCAGCTTGGACCATCTACTGGCCCCCTTCCTCGTCCCTACGACCATCTTGTTCGAAGTCGCCATCGTCTGCCCCGATTCACTCGTTTCCGACGTGAACCGCCAACTCCACATCGTCCTGTCGAATACCACACTGGCCCATCCAAAGCTGTCCCTCTATCCGTGGTCTGGCCTTACCCATCACCATCAAGCTTCACTCCAGGTCGTCGCTCGGATCAAAACGCGCTGGGTTCTTCTCCTCGATGAACGCGGTTTCGAGCAAGTAGCCGAGTGCGACAGGGCATATCTAGTGCACCCCCGCGCAGTGCCCCTGCCTGTCGGGCCTCGCGGGTTCACGGGATCATCCCCCAATTGGTCTCCGCTCATGCCATCCGACAGCATACAGCCAGCCAGATTTCTCGTCCCTCCCTTTGTTGCACCTTCCAGACTCCTGGCGAATGCACCCATCCTCTCCTCTCCTTCCCAGGTTTGGCCTGCACTCGGACTTTACATTGCCAAGTCAACAGGGCAAAGCTTGTTTGGCGGCATCGTTATCGGTGCAGACATCTCAGACAGAGTGGCCTGTAACCCAAGGACGACGTTCCCAAGCGAGAAACCAGACGACGAGCCGGATTCTCGTGTTCTCGCAGACCCTGGTTCCATATCTGTATCTCCTAAAGGATTATTTGTTTTGGTCTTCCCCCGCAAAGAGGACCTCATCAACTTCATCCCGACGACGTGCAAGCTACTTCACCAAGGATATACTGTCTTAGCCTATCTGTATGATACCCTTCACGGAGCTGAATCTTCCAGGGTCGTCAACGATAGGAACTGTACCATACCTTACTTTCAGCGCTCGAAGGAGATCCCGACCTTATCCATCTGGCTTGATTCCCTTGGATCCGTACCCGATATCGTGATTGGTTTGGACCACCAAGACTTTGTTTCATCGATGTTTTCATTAATCTTGGAGGAGCCCCCTTTTCTCAATACTACCCTGATGAGGCTTCCTCGTCGCGAGCTGCCGTACACCGAGTGGATCGGTACCTTGAACCTTCATGAACTACGCCGTTCGTCCTCCCACTCCCGTTGACTAATTGTGTCCTACTTGTGAAACACAGATTGGAACGTTCCCGAAATTACACTCGGTATTATCACGAACAATCGCCCACACTCGCTCCGGCGTCTGCTTAAATCGATCCAACGTACGCTATTCTACGGTGACAAGGTTAATTTACGTATCAATATGGACCAGACTTCTGACCCAGAAACCATGCATATCGTGTATGAGTTCGAATGGCCCCACGGTGATATCCTTGTTCATCACCGCGTCATTCATGGTGGCTTACTCCCTGCCGTCGTCGAGTCATGGTATCCACACTGCGACGACTCCTACGGTCTGTTACTCGAGGACGACATCGAACTGTCACCTCTATCTTATGCATGGGTCAAGATGACTCTCTTGCGCTACAAGTCTTTTTTTTCTTCATCCGAGTCTTTACGCGTCCTAATATTTTTATCAGATACGGCGAGTCCAGCGCCCCCTCTTCAAATCTCTTCGGGATCAGCCTCTACCAGCAGAAAATCATCGAGCTCCGTCCGACAGGCCGCCAGCCCTTCGACGCGCGCGCTCTCTTCCGCGCCGCCTCGCTCGTTGACCCCTCCACCCCCTACCTCTCCCAGATCCCCTGCAGCTGGGGCGCACTCTACTTCCCCACCCCCTGGCGCGAATTCCACGACTACCTCGCCTTCCGCCTCTCCCAATCCGCCCTCCCACTCGGACACACCATCGTCCCGGGCGTGCGCTCCAACACCTGGACGCGCTCCTGGAAGAAGTTCTTCATCGAGCTCGTCTACCTGCGCGGGTACGTCATGCTCTACCCAAACTACGCCGACTACGCGTCGCTCTCGACGAACCACCTCGAGGTCGGGTCGCACGTCCGGGACGAGCCGGGTGGGGGGTACGCACGGAGGAAGCAGTGGTTTGCGCTCCCGCTGATGCGGCTCGAGGGGGCGCTTGCGGGCGGGGACGCGGAGGCGGAGGCGGTGCTACACGGCGAGCCGACACCGAGGTTGCTGGACTTGCCTGGAGGGGCGTTGCCCGCGTGGGACAAGCTCCCCGTGTTGGATCTCCTGGGGGAGATGTCCTCGATGGAGGCGATCCAGAAGCGGGGCGACGAACGCAGACGAGAGTTGAACGTATGTGCGGGCATCGAATCACTCCCCTCGAGTGTACGAGACCTTTTGTGCCATGTCCCTAACTAACTCGTCCGAAATTGCATGTTCTGTTCTGTGGTAGTACTGTCGACAAGCTGGATTTCAGACCAGTCAAAGCCAAGCCATTTTACTTATGTAATTCGTACAATTCCTGGAGCACGAGATACTTTTGTCCTTCTAACTACGACGGAACGGTACCGAAAGCATACCAAGGCCTAGTGTAGGTGTTGCGGAAAGAAGAGCAAAAGGAGTCCAGGTTCCAAGGCGAGAACACGAACCGCCAACGACAACAAAAAGAAAAAAGAAAAAGGTCCCGTGTCTAGATCGTGATCTGTGAACTATCCAAGCCCAGCGCGTGCAAAAACAAATTCACGTTGGCCAGCTTGGCTTCTCTATCTTCCTCATCCACCACGCCCCACCCCTTTTGCGCACTTGCCACGTTTTCGAGCACCTTTTCGCGCAGACCAGCGACCAGCGTGGACTGCTGTTCTGTCGAGGCGTGGAGTGCCAGCGCGGCGAGGAATTGCCAAACGGGTCGGTCGAGCATCTCTGCGCCGGGAGGCTGTGGAGGTGTGCGACCGTGGATGTTGTGTTGTGTGGGCGTGGCGGCGAGCTGGAGAGCGCGTCGTGTCGAGGGGAAGAGTAGGAGGAAGTGAGGTGCGAGCAGTTGGAACAAGTGATCAAACATGAGTTGCCTGGTGAACAGGGTTAGACGGATCGTCCGCAGTATGGGGGACGTGCATGCTCGTACCATTGCTCAGCGTCCTCGGGTGTAAGTTCGTCCGTCTCTGGCACACCATTTATTCCTTGCTTGATAATTTCTACTCGACTCATGAAGAGCGTCAGTATTGCAATGCCGGGCTAGGATCTCTTGAGTCATCGTGCTTCTCTAAGGGCTACGCTTACGTACCCTAGTCTGAGCAATCATCACTGCATCGCTCCTGTCCAAGAGCAACCCCAAAAGCCCAGCGATAAGCCTTAGCTCTGCCTTGGCGACGACTGGCAAGATGCTCTGCAGCACACTTCCAAGAAAAGCTTGCGTCTGCCTCTCCACCTCGTCTCTGTCAGGTGGATTTGCATCACCATTGGAAGCGGGCAATTTGGATTGTGCATGGAGATGAGAATCTTCGGGTAGATCGAGTAAGTGAGCATACTTGACGACGTCCAGTTGAGAGAAGCATGCAACGAGAAGGGTCAGAAGAGTGAGCATGCGAGCGGGTTGAATGTGGCGACTGAGCCTCGGCAAGATTCTTTTGCCCTTTGCCGGAGTGAGCAATGAGATGAACGGGTGAGGATCGCTACAGATCCAAAACATTAGAGCGCTGCATTGTGGGTTTAGTTGTAGAGGCTGACCTGGTTTCGAGGGGCACCATGACTTTCAGGCCAACCCATATTTCCTCGACGAGGGTTTCGTATTCTGCCTCCCTGTGGACACAGTGAGCGCTAATGATCAACACCAAAGCCGTGATGCAGCTGTTACGTACCAGATAGCGACAGCTTCTGCATCTTCTTCAATAGGTTGGTTCCGTCTCAGTTGCTCGACACTGAGTACAAGATCATACAGCGACTCAATGGCAACGAGCACCTGGCATCGCGTGAGAGGATCCTTTCTTACCACGCCGTCCTGCTACAAGTAGGTCAGTTTCAGAGAAAGCAGACGACGACGAGAAACCAGCTCACGCTAGCTGCGTCACCCAACGCCTCTCGCCCCAGTTTCGCTGCCTCCCGTACCGCGCCATCGCTATCTTTACTAAGAATGTGCGTTTGCCCGTCCTCTTTCGAGATGTGCGGGTGCGCACCCGATAACGTTACGCCTGCATTGGCAGAGTCTACTTGTAGGAGTTGACGCGGAGCGGCTTTATAGCTCCGTCCAGACGTTCTGCCGAGGGCGCCTTGGAGACTATGTAGCGCTGGATATCAAAACGCGAATCAGCATCCGCCCTCGAATTATCCAGGGAAGATTCACAGTGTAGCCCCTTCTCCTTTTCCCGCATCCTGGCGTTGCTAACGATCCTCTCCACTTGCGCCTCCATCTTTTGCATGGCACTCGGTCTCCGACCCCCTGTCTTTTGTCCCGGCATGCCTAGTCCTACGCCACCTCCGCTTCCGAATTTCAACACGCGTTCTGAATCCGCGCCGGGCTGGAGACCCATACGGGACCGAATGATGGCACCATAAACTTGTGCATAAAAATCTTCTGCATAGGGATCCTGAGTGACGAGTTGCGATACTTGAATGCGGGTGATAAAGTCCTTGTCGGATTGCGTCATAAGGTCGTTATAGCGTGACTGCAGAAAACAATCTCGATTACACCGCTTCGACGCACAAACAGTGAGGGTGACTTACCATGTAAGCGATCTTGGATGCTTTCCGTCGTCGTTTTTCCTCCATCCGCTCGGTTTCCATGATCTTGCGCATAGCTTCTGCTCTGAGGGCCTCCTGCTCCACCTGACTGATACCCTGCATATCTCGCATAAATTCCGCCTGTGCCATCTCCGACAAGAGTCTTTGCTGAAGCTGGATGCTCTGCGGTAAAAACTGGGTGTTCTGCTGGTTGATCAGCGGCAACTCTCCACCTCCGCTCAAGCCCGAAGAAAAAGTAGCGGCGGCAGGAGAGTGCGTGCGACGTTGCTGTAACGCCTGCAAATCAGCGTAGCTTGCCTGGCGACGAGCCTGGAGCGATGGCGGCTGCTGGAGTTGCGAAAGCTGCTGAGCACGAAGCTGCCTCTCGAGCTCCTCCATCTTCAGGCGTTCCTGCAACTCCTTCAGGCGCTCTTGCTGCTGCCTTTCTTGTTCCTGCTGGAGCATCAAGATCTGTTGCTGGTGTTGATGCTGTTGATGGAACCTCGGCGATTGTGTCCTTGGCATCAGTGTCTGCGTCTGCGTATGATGCACCATGCGCGGTGGCGGGGTCCCCTGTTGCTGGTGGGTCTGATGGAGACGGAGTTGCTGTTCTTGCTGGATGAGTTGCTGCTGCTGGAGCTGTAAGAGGCGGATACGCTCCTGGTCTCGAAGTTGTTGTTGTTGTTGCTGCTGCTGCTGCTGTTGTTGCAACAACTGCTGTTCCTCCGCCAACCTCAGCTCCCGTTCCCGCTGCCTAAGCTCTAGTTCCTGGCGTTGCCGCGACTGCTGAGCCACGAGCCTCATCTCAGCCTCGATCTCCTGCACGGTTCGCGCCACAGGCGGATTAGCGCCATGTGAGGTAGTCTGGTGCAGCTGCTGATCGGTCGTGCGATGATGATCCGCGAGTGCTTGTTGACCATGGGCGAGAGAAGACGTCGATGACGACGCAAGATGCCTGGATGTCGACGAGGGCCGATGATCCGTGGCGCGCGTCGTCCCGTTGACGCCCCGGAGTAGCGAAAACGGAGACCTGTCGTCCCAGATCGACTCGAGCGAGTGTGGAGCGGAAGGCGCTGGGGAGATGCCTACCCGGGATAGGGAAAGCGGATGCAGTGGATGAGTACCGGGATTGTCAATGCCGATTGAAAAGAGCAGGTCGCTTACCCCGCTCAGAGAGCTTCGGAGCAGCATAGGTACGCTCTTGGGCAGGCGTGCGCTCCCTCACGAATTCCTGTGGAGTCGCACGACGATCAGGTCGACCACCGATTGAATCCGGGAGCGCCTGGCTCGAAAAATCGAAATCTTTGCCTGTGATGAAGGATTTTGCCAACGCAGGGTTAATGTCACAGATCCGAGAACGCTGCAGATTATAGACTTACCGACGACGCTCGTCCCGCCAAAAGTTTCGTCATTCAGCTCATCGCCGCCCTCCAGGAGGGCATCACCGAGACCGTCGTAGCTCTCTTCCCCCCAAGTGTAGACTGCGAGGTCCTCTGTTTCTTCAAGCCCGCCCTCCAAGAATTTTCTCCTGTCCTGTTCTAGACTGCTGGTCTCGAAACCAAAGAAAGACATAGAAGAATGTTTCCCTATTTTTTTTTGTTCTTCCACCTCCAGGGAAGCGGAGGAGTTTGAGGGAAAGTCGGCAATCACGACAAGAGATGCGACAACGCAAATAACGCCACACACCCCAGCGACGTCAACGACCTCATTTCCGTCCTCGGAATACATACACTACGAATACTTTCTCACCTCCCCCAGAAAGTCCAGCAACGTACTCGCACTCCACGCCTGCGTTCTACAAGAGTCCTCACAATACGCCCCATCCTTGTTGGTCAGCTCTGGAAGACCAGCCCAAGCGTCACGTTCAATGTGATACCGCGGTTCAAGCAGCGCTCGATGCAGGTGATGGAGGGTTTGCAAGGGGTCCTAAATAACATCAGCACCATCTGTCAAGCACGAAAGTACTGGCAGGCGACATACACTTCTCCCCGCCCCTACCCGTGTGTCGAAATGAAGATATGCCCTCAGGAAGTACCCAAGCGGCCATCCCCACTCCGGTCCCTGATATATCCTTATCAGCATATCGGCGAAATACACCCGCAAAGCACGCACGTTGTGATAATTCCGCCCTTTGGCAACAGCCTTATCATCTGAATCGTTGGAGTTATCGTAGTACGGACGGTATTGCATGTCGCTCGGATCTAGCGTCTTCATTCCCATTGGACCTCGCAGGATCTCGTCAGCGAGACGGAGCGCCTGTAAAGCATGTGTTTCGTCAAATAGTTCAGGGGCGACTGTCATTGCAATCGGAAAGTTGGGTCTAAATTGATAATCGGACCATTCACGGCCCCGCCCAGATCCGTAGACATCCTTGTAGATCCCTCGGCGGTTGACTAGCTTCGTGTCAACGGCATATCGGCTATCATCCATAGGATCTGTGGCATGCATGAGCAACATTGATGCTGGACGATTGTCTAATCATTACCCAAAGGGACGTAAAAGTAACGTTCAAATGACCTCTGAATTAGGTCGTTCCACTCGCCGTACGTGACAAACCTGTCCTTCCCGTCGACTGTTTCTCGACGCAGTGAGATCCACCCTGACAACGCGAAGGAAATGAATGACCACTCACCCGAAGCAACCACCCCTTCGAAAGGGAACTTTCCTTCTTTCACTAGCCCATCCAACCACCTTAGAGTACTCTTCACTAATCCCACAATCTCGACCGGGGCACCGTTCCTCGGAGTCCCTGGAATACCTTTTGTCCCAGCTTTCTCGCTCTCCCCCATCTTGTCCATCCACGTCCCACAGTTATATTCGCTCCCTCCAAAGATGAACCCTGTCTTCCAATCAACATAGATGTCAATATTAAACCCTTCATCTTTCATCTGCATGTCGAGGTTTGGGCCCGCGTTGTGTTCACGGAAGGATATCCCTGATGCATGCCGCTGCACAATCTCTTGGATGATTTCAGCTACAGTGCTCGTATAGGCATACGCGCGGGGGTCGTTCCATGCCACCCAACTGTCGTCTACAGGGAAACGGCGACGAACAGTCTCGGAAAGAATAGATATCCCGTTGGGAGCCATGTCGACGTAGTCTTGAATATTTTGCAACATCCACCAAGGCGAGTCGCGCGAGTTATATCTGCACGAGGATGACCATTCACTTGACAAACAACGCAGGTCCAATCACCACGTACCGGGGGTTTCTCACTGAATCCAATAAGTTCGGAATAAGTCCGTGTTTCAGCGTCGAAGCGAATGCTAAAATGTGTCTTCTTGCTCCTTCGTAGTTTCCCGTAGTTAAGAAAAGCCCTCTCAACGAAATGAACACGTCCCTTCCCCAGCACCTTGCCCATCCAGTACTGAAATGAGGTAGTCCAGCAGCGAGTGATGGTGTGGGTTTGCTAGGATCCAACGATGCTGATCGAACAATTCCATGCATCTGTACAGCGCATAGGGCAAGATTTTTTGTAAATTCATGTCCAGTAGACACGAACTCGGAGAACTGCTCTAGCGCCGCACTTCGTGCGGCCTTGTATGCTGTATACATGGTGATGGCGAAGAACTTGGGCCGCAGGTAAGGAGGGACATTTTTCTTGATTCGTTCAAACCTCTGTTGTAACCATCGAGCAGGAGCAGTTAGATTCGGAAGGTTGTCCGTTTGACTGTTCACTCCAATTAGTACTGACACACAGCAAACGGCACGAACTTACTGTAATAGCCTCTCCACTTTATAATCCAGAGCCCATGTTCCTTTCCTCAGATTTTCGCATAATGGATGGCCTAGATCATTAGTAGCCGTAACCGCCTGCAGGGGTCCCATCCACCCCTCCAGACCGCAATACGTCAACCGACCCAGAGCAGGAACCTCATACACGCCAAACTTGCCGTCGGTTGCGTCTCGCTCTTCTGCATCAGCTCGGTAGAGTGCGACATTGAGATCCACCAGGTCAAGGGATGCGAAAGCAACTGCTGCGGAGTCCATATCGGCACAGAAGGTGTCGAGAGCAGGATCCGTTTGTTCAGCTTCGACTTCGAAAACCATGATACTGCCTGGAGGAAAGAAATTTGGAACGATGATGGAACAAAGATGGCCAGTAGGGTCAGACTTCTGTATAGCCGGAACTTCAGGTAAATCGATGAGCCTGCTAGGCGTGCCCTTTATCGCTGTTGTGTCTTGAGGAGCTTTATATGATAGGATGTCGATAGCAAACCCGCAGATAAACTTTGCCCGCATCCGCCTCAATTCGATAGGGTTTGCTATCGTAAGCCAATGTCAATTCATGAGGTGAGGACAAAGGAACGAAAATCCTTACGCTGTCCTCGTTCCTTTGGACGCTTTGTGAATGCCGTATGAGCGACCAGTAGATATCCACTTTGCGTCTTTGGGTGAACTCTATGTATGATGATATACTGTGGTGCAAAAAGGATCGTTAGCACTGTATTAGTATGAGAAAAGAGAGACCACGCGGGACACTTGCATCGCCGTCCTGAAATACATGAGCTTCTTCGTATCCTCCAAGCACCATCTCCCTCTTTAGCCCGTTCAACACCCTCTTTGCTTTGGCGATCCCTGATCCCTCGCCAAGATCTGTGATTTCATACGATCTTTTCTCTCGAACCAAATTTAGAAGCTTCGGGTATAAGTCATCGAATCCCTTGACAGAGGCCACACCGCAATGTCCAAACGTGACAATTCCTGCAACGCTAAGTGCGTGCTCAGCAGTAAACTTGTCAAGGTAGGACTCATTGTCGTGAGTTAGATCATACATAATGGCGTGTGGAGTGGAGCCGTTGAGATGGGTAACGACACACGGGCGAGTAGGTCCCTTGCCAAATGGTGGAGCGAGTTCTTGCATATTTGTTAAGCATGCCTCATCCATCGATCCTGTAAATAAACACAGAAGTGAGGTAGGTCAATCTGAGTACGGGTCAAAGTCAAAAACACACCCATTGGCTTCCCTAATCCGTATCGATACATGATCCTCGATAACTCCTTGGGATCCCCCGCGTTCCCGGCCTCTCTGACCAGGCTATTGACTCCCAGCTTCCTCACGTACAGCAGATCCATCTCTTCGTTCCCAGTGAAGAGCTCCGCACAAACATATAAGTTCGGATTTACTTTGCGCGCAGCGTCCAGCATGGCGGTCCCGACATGCAAAGGAGTCGAGTGGCAATTATCGATACGAAACCCGTCGAATGTTTTCGCAAGAGAGATAACGTAGGAGGTTATGAACGACCACAACCAGGGATTATCCGAGGGGGAAGAACCATAACGAAGTTTCACGCAATCGCCCCAGGCAATGACTTCACGCCGTAGGTATGCTTTGGAAGGCGGAAGAGCAAAATTTACCAATGGGTCAGCGTCCCATATCCAACCGTTGTTCGCGACGGAATATAAAGAAGGGTTTGTTTCAAATCCAGGTAGACGAGTGAAGTACGGTTCAACCAAGGGTGAACTAGTCGACATCATGTCAGTCAGCATGTCATGAAAATCGACGCAGACGCACTCCTTGGAAATTTCTCCAAATTTGGGACCATTCTGGTCAAGTCGGATGTACTTCAGTCTATTCTTGATCATATCCAGCGCTATTCGCGTATCTTCTTCCCAGTCAGCGTAGAGTGATACGTTCAAAACATCAACAACCCGTTCCCAAACCTCTGCTAGTGCTTGATGGTCATCTGCACTGTGCCTGAACGCAGCTTTCATAATCCCAGCAGCTACGTCACCGTCGACATGCGCACAGTACCGCGAAGATAATGCACCGAGACCACGGATCAGACCAGATGGCCGTACAATGTCAGCAATTATAGACGTGGATTTTCCGCTGACATCTTCACCATTCCAAGGTACAATGGAATTGGATGACAACGCACTGAGGATGGCGGCCTTCTCCTGTTGCACATCTAGAACATAAAACTGCCACAATTCCTTGGACTTTAAATGCTGTTCCAAGGCACCCATGAGCGCGTCTATATCTTTCTGGGAGGTAACACGCGTTGGCAGTCCGCTGCCTTGGAGTGAACCTGAGAATTCGAGGATGGAGTCATCAAGTTCTAATGCAGGAGTTAGGTGGGGGGTATTTGAAGGGCTATAACCTAAGCTTTCGATGAGAGCAACGAAAAACATGATCCACCTAGGACTCACATGCCTCAGGATGATGGACGAGCCACTCGCTGTCACTGGCAGTATGGTTAAGCACCACATCTGTCAAATTCAAAAGGCCGTATTCTTCCTTGGCTACTCGTAAAGTGTCCCCTATAACAGAATCGGCTGCCAATGGTTCAACTGGGGTATTAAAAACGCGAGGGTCATAGTTCTCTTGATCCTTGATAGAGTATGGGCTATCGCTAGCGCCGCGCACCTGGAGAGGAGTCCAATGCAACATGGTATATCCGCGATCACTAGCTTCCTGAAAGTGCTTCTTCCATTCGACGATAGGACCCATCCATTTAGAAATGAGAGTCAGCATCGCAATTCCATCGAGAGGTAAGTTGACGTAATCTAGTAAAATTTGAGCCCCTCCATCCGAAGGCAGGAGTGGTTTGAGATCAGTGGAGAGGATATGTGAGCGTGCGTGGATGCGAAGGATTGGGTCAATGTTGAAGTAGCCTTCTCTGCCTTTGATGCGCTGTCCGGGCGCGTCGCCATCGTATTCAACCCAGAACATGAATGCGCCAGCATGAGATATGGGAAGGTCGATTTGAATGGGCTTGGAGAAGTCAGTGGGTAGTCTGGGTGGCAATATCAGTCATGTTAACCAGCCATCCATGCTCGCTCACTTTCTCTCTGCAAACTTGTCCCGCTCAAACAAGCCACCGTCAAGCGGAAAGTTCGTTCTGAATACACCATTTTTCGAGGCAGGCGTCCCCGCGTCCAGAGTGACGCGCAGGATGTAAGGGACATAAGCAGGAGGGAGGCGGATATACTGTGTAGTCACGAGTAAGTAGTTATTCGAAATGAACACCGAACGACTTGAAAACTCGCCGATCGCTGTTTGTTGGGCCCGCCGTCGGGATCGAGCCTAAGTTCGTAAACACGGATGGAATGTTCGCCCTCTGATCGTTCACTCAAAAAAAACTCCTTTCCTTCGTCTGCGGGCGTCCTCGGGGTGGTCGGTGCTACATCAATTTCGGCCATGCCAAGCTGAACTTGCGATAAAGAGAGATCGAGCCTTCGCGATGGGGTACCCGTGTTGGCCTTGTTGACCATGGGGAGGGAAGTGCAAAGATTGTGGCGAGCGTACGGTCTTTATAAGATGGCACTTCCCATTTCATTGTCGGTCTGAATCTCTGCAACGCTGGCATCGCCGTGACGCCATGACGTCATGACATTCCTCTTTTGGACATGTACACCTGTTTCCAGACATCAATCCCTTTTTTGGTTTACCCCTGAAATGGCCTAGAACACCATCCCAGATGAGTACTGCTGTCAACGAGGCCAGTTGATCGCAGTCTCTACATGTTCTGGAATGTAGATTACTCGATGTTCCAGTTCGTGACCACAACCCTAAATATAATGTTGGCAAGGACATACACGAGCGTCATTCCGTCGGCGCCCAAACCGCCCAAGAATGAACACCTTAGAGCCTGTTTGACAACATGTCGACGAGCTTGTAACATTGTTTGGACCTATTTGACAAATGGTGAAAAGCCCGGCATCGTCTTCCGGGGTTGGAACGGAGATTGGACTAGTTGAGGCTCGCCTTTGACGAGGTGATTGATCTACGATAAAGCCTGCAATGATAATATACTTTCGTCGATGACCTCGATACCTCGCTGCCACAGTGACTTCAATAAGCAAAGACAGCTAGTCATACACATAGTCAAGCTAATCCATGTCCTTTTGATCACACTTCTCGACGTCTTACATGGAATTACCGCTCTGCCTCGCACACCATATCATACATCTGCACTTTCCGGCCACCAGTGGATTCTAGAGCTCATCTGTGGTCATCCAGAGCGCATCAAATGTAAGCTTGGACTGTACTGGGATGCATTCTTGTTATTAGTTGATGAACTTCGCTCGATTGGACTCTCTGATTCACGCTATGTCATGTTGGAAGAACAAGTTGCTATATTCCTCTATACCTGTACCACTGGCCTCACAACACGGCACGTCGGAGAACGCTTTCAACGATCCCATGATACAATCGCCCAGTGAGTGCTTTCTATTTTCTAGTGGTCAGTCTCACCAGCTGCATATAGCTACTTTAAAAAGATTCTGTATGCTGTTGCTGGCCCACCTTTCTACACAAAATTTGTCCAGTTCCCAACTGGAGGATGTGTACGCCACAAGATCCGACAGAATCACAAATTCTGGCCATATTTTTGAAATGCCATTGGTGCCATTGATGGCACTCATCTTCCTGTTGCCACTCCATCACACTTGCATGGACAATTCTGCAATCAAAAGGGCTTTCTCTCTCAAAATGCACTCTTCATTTGTGACTTTGGCCCTAGGTTTATCTATTTGCTCACAGGATGGGAGGGTTCTGCAGCAGACATGCATGTATATGACAATGCAATCTCGACTAGTGATCTACAGATTCCCCCAGGAAAATATTTGCTTGCCAATGCTGGCTATCCTCACCAGCCCCAGTTACTTGTATCGTATTGTGGTGTGCATTATCATCTGGCAGAATGGGCATGGGCATCTCAAAGGTATATCAATCAGTACTTGGTGGCATCATTTCACTGATCATCCCATCCTCAGGCCAAAGAACAAGGAGGAACTTTTCAACCTTCGTCATGCATCAGCTAGGAATGCCATCGAACAGATCTTCAGAATCATCAAATGCCATTTTCACATCCTTCTTCTTCCCATTGAATATGACCTTCAGGTTCAAGTTTGGCTTTTGGCAGGTCTCACTGCATTCTACAATTTCATTTCTATCTATGACTCAAGTTCTGATGAGGATGAGGATGAGGAGGAAGTGG
>JBBPKJ010000456.1:0-24546 GCA_038089195.1 Brasilioporus rufonigricans
GAAACCCAAGAGCAAGTACTACATTTCATACACTCATAGTATTGGATAATAATCGGGTGTTATTGAACACCATCACATTTAGTGCAAAACATGCAAACATTGGGACAGTTTTTTGAGCCACTGTACACTTATGTAAGCTAGTACTTACATCGCACCATTAGTTACATTAGGATACTTAGTGACTACAAGTATTCTACAGTCTAACACTCACTAACAACCATTTGAAAGGCACAAACATATGAGTGATTTTATTGATTTAGCAAAAGTTCCTTATTCTCTATTTTTTTGAGTATTCATGGGCTCACAGCCTGTTACAGTCACTTGTCTTTTTTATTATCTTTTTCTTTTTATCATTTGTCATGACCATGTACTCCCATTCACTTTCACATCTTTCTTTTTCTTTATTGTCACATTTTTCCTAGACAATATCATGGTGTACTTTTTTTTCTGACCATCACCTTATTCAAACTATATCTCCTACAATGTGTTGCTCACTACATTGCTTACCTCATTATTCTATTTCCTTCTTCTTTGTTCTATGCTTGCCCTAACCTTTGTAATATTGAGTGACTTGTGTCATCATCTTATACAGAGTAGAATCCTGGTTCCTTCCTACTCTCTAATATTGCTCTCTCTATGCAGCCATCTTGGACAGCCTGGTGGCAATGCTTCTAATTGAAGGCCTTCTTCTTTATGGAAAAACATCCTCCTTCACTTTACAATGTACCTTTTGTATCATTTCCAAAGTCTCTTAAACTTTCATTTTTGCCTTTGTTCTACTAACTTCCCATGCATTTAAAGTGACCTTGGAAATCCTTTTCATATTAACTTTGATTGGTGATGTGTGAAGCATGCCACCAGACAGCATGGGCATTGCACTTAGCTTTGGTTGAGTTATAAATAGTATATATTCTTGGCTATAAAAATGCCACCTATGTCATATGATTTGGATCAAATGCCATGCAGATATAGCCAAAGTGAAATAGCAATACCATGAAAAGGGTTTTTTTTTTAATTTTTGAACTGATGACTAGGATCTCAGCCACATAGAATACTAGCTATTCTTTGTTGGTACAAACAAATATATACATATCAGTTGTATGTCTGAGTTTAAAAAAGTTCCCACAGTTCTTGATTTTCAGCCACTACCATGGTCAAATCTTTTTCTCTCACTTAACAAAGTACTATCCTTTTATTGCTTGATGCTGGCCATTCTAGTAAAGCCATTGCCAAGCAAAGTGATATCAGCCCTTCTGCTATATTCAAACCTTACTCAAAAAAGTATTCTACTCTTCTCAAAGCTATTGGAAGTTGCTCTTCCAAACTTTTCTTTATGAATATTTGTCATGTCCAATATTTTATTACTGTTGAAAAAGTTGAAAATGCTATTCAAGTGACCAAAGCCCTTACCAACATCATCAATTAGCCTATCTTTGCTAACACAGCTCATTTCCACTTGAAGAATGCTGGTATGAAGGCTGTGGTCAGGTCCAAATGCCCTCTTCTCTTTACTAAATATCATGGGGCTCACAAGGACTTTGCTTATGATTACAAAGATTGGACTATGGAAGACTGGAAGAAGGTGATATGGTCTGATGAGACCAAAATCAATTGTCTAAGGTCAGATGGACATAAATGGGCATAGAAAGGAGCAGGTGAGAGGCTTAGTGATCAGCTAATAGATGGAATCTTTAAGTTTGAAGGAGGTTCTCTGATGATGTGAGACTGCATGACTTGAAAAGGAGTTGGGTTTGCTATCAAGACTGATTGTTGGATGCATGGAGACCTCTATTTTCAAATTTTGAACGATAAACTTCACCAAACCACAGAGTATTATGATCTCAATCTTTTTGACATCATATTTCAGCAAGACAATAATCCCAAGCACACTTGCAAAAAAGTCAAGGATTGACTAGAGGAGTAGGAATTTAGAACTATGGCTTGGCCTGCACAGTCTCCTGACCTGAACTCTATTGAACATCTTTGATTTTGGCTCAAGAGGAGGCCTGCAGAGTATGAAAAACCCCCAAAATGGAGTTGATGAGTTGTGGGAAAGAGTTTAGGTAGAGTGGAATAGAATACTAGTTAAAGAATGTCAGAAATTGATTAAAAGTATGCCTAGGAAGGTTCAGGCAGTGCTTAGAGCAAAATGAGGCTATACCAAGTACTAGTATTATTCAAATACCCTATTTAATTCAAAAGTGAAAAAATCCATTCAATGATATTGCTGTTTTACTTTGGCCATATCTGCACAGCATTTGATCCAAATCATGTGACATAGGGGGCATTCTTGTAGCCAAGAGTATGTACTATTTATAACTTTACCAAAGGTAAGTGGAATTTCCATGCTGTCTAGCAGTGTGCTTTATATACCACTAATCAAGGTTAACATGGAAAGGGTTTCTAAGATCACTGTATACTACTGGCATGCTTATTGGCCATTTTACAAGCCCTACCAGTATTCTAGATCTACTTCATGAACTTCACTTTGGTCAATATATAGTGAGCAACAAAACTGTTGCAATCATTGCAACACTTTGATTGTTGAATTTATATCTAGTAAACCATGGATGCTAGATCCATAAATCTAGTTATCATTAGAAAGCCCTTATCAATGGCTTTTTGCCAATACATATATTGCTTAGGTAATTTCCACTGAATAAGGAAATATAATCAATCAAGGTATCATATCCATGCATTCTGCTCTATCTTTGCCTCTCTGATCTTTTCTCTGACCATCTTTGGTCATCTCTATCTCCCTTGAGTCCACCTTTATTTCCACCATGCTCAGAGTTCTGCATCTCTGATTAGACTAACACTGGGCCACTTGAAAGCATCCAGATCCTTATCCTGTTTTGTATTCCCTTGTATTTAATCCTTTCTCATTCCTTATCCATTTCTTGCAAGCTTGTTTGACACCTCTGATCCTTACACTTACTTCCTTTTCTTGTTCCATTTTTGTACCTTCATACCTTATCCCACTCATACTTAAAGACTCCTCCTGTATTATTCTATAGCTTGAATATCAAATTAGACCACCTCTTATTCCTGTCCAACACCTCCTCACTATCCTTACTCTCCTTCTGTTGGAATTCCATATCTCCCTAACTCTGACACTTCTATTCTAGACTTTGTGTGCATCTTCATCATCAACTCATCTCTATTTGCTTGTGTCCTCTGATCTCCAGTTGAACCTGGACCAGAGTTCCCAGTCTTGACAGTATATTTGAGCTCCCACTTGAGCAGGTTCTCCATTTGTTTACCCTCTAGCCTTTGTTTTTCTCTGCTGTTTTCTTTTTATATCTTTCTTCTCTAATCTCCACAGTTATGAAGAAGCCCATAATCTGCCTTTGGCAGCTCTTACCATCAGGCCAAATGGCAATTTTGCCTTTGCATTCTTCATCTACTCAACCATTCACTTCATCCCTAGTAGGTCTAGTAGATACCATAAGGATGATTGCTACCATTGTGGATGACCTGGTGATTGGAAGTGTAATTGTCCCCTCTACAAATGTCCCAACTGCCAGGCTTCTGCTCCTACACATCTTGCCTTTTCCTGTATCCAAGTCCAATGCTACCTTTGATGGGGCCATCCAGATTATTATTGCCTCCACAGACACTGCTATCTACAATGACCTTGGACACATTGCTGATGATTGCTGCCATATGAATGACAATGACAATGATGTCATCTCAAATGGAGATGTTGATGGACCAGATAGAGCTTAGGAATCTTGAGCCAGGATTTTGAGTCTATGAAGAGGATAATGTTATGGTTATTCATCTTCATGCCAGTCACTTTCTCACTTCTTTTTATTCTGTCCATGCCTTCTCTATTGCTTAAATATTCTTCTTCCTCTTCTTGGTTATCTTTTATCCAGAAAAATATGATGGTCTATAACTTATCCTGATTCTTCCTTTCATTGAACTATCCTCTTCTACAGCATATCTTTCATTATGCTGCATAATCCTAATCTTCATCATTTCTCTCTTTAATTCTGCTTATTGAACTCTTGATCAGTGCAGTGGCAGAGGTTTATTTACTCTTGCTTTTTCTTTCTTTCTTGAGTTTGCCCTAATCCTGTTATTTAAGAACTAGCTAGAATTTCCATGTAACTTTAGCTAGTTCTATATTTATTCAATGCACTATTTTGCTCATACTGTGTGATTCACTTCATCCATCTTCTCTCAGGATGTTGAGTCTCTTTGTGAGTACCTCCCTGAGCCCAGAACCAAGAAATAAGTATAAGTTGAGCACTGTTAGTGTGACTTATGTAATGTTATAGGATGGTTCAAAGGTTCAAAGGGTTCTATGATAGCACTTACTCAAGAGTAGAGCAAAGTATTTGATGAATGAGGGATATGTTGAAGGAGATCTAGACTAAGGTTACAGGGTATTCTACAAAAGCTGATATACCTAGGTGGGTAGTTGATGGTAGGCATAAGGAGAGCATATAGGGAAAGCAAGAAGTAAGTGAAATATGTCAGCAATGAGTAACCACTGATGAAATAAGATGAGTAATTGGCTGATTAGTAAAATAGTTTGACTAAGTGAGAAGCCATGACTTGAAAATGGGAAGATAAAGGCATAACCAAGTAAAAGATAAGTGAAAGGAAGGGTAGTTATAACATAACCCCCTTAGTATGCATGAGCTCTAAGTCATGCATCACAAGTCAATGAGGGGTCCAACTGGAGATCCCATCATGTTGGTATATGCAGTATTATTGTAGACATTGTCTCCTGGGTAGAAGAGCAAGGATAAGAGAGAGGAGGTTGACATAATGAGGGAGGTGTTCTCTTGTGGTAATATGAGTGGAGAGTTGATGATATGGGTGATGAAAAGAAGAAGAAGATCCTGAGGAACATGAGGAAGTGGATGGTTGGGTATGTTATTGAAGAGGTTAAATGGATTGGATGTGATGAGGAGCCCATCAGAAGCAGATTGGGCATTGGTAGTATAGACAGTCTATCTTGATACAGTGAGCAATGAAACTGTTGCAAAGATTGCAACACCTTGATTGTTGAGTTCATATCTAGTGAACCATTGATGCTAGACCAATAAACCTAGTGATCATTAGAAAGCCCTCATCAATTTCTTTCTGTCAATATATACATTGCTTAAGTAATTTCCACTGAATAAGGAGATATTCCACAATCAATCTTATTTTTAAAAAGCTTTGTATTGGTTAGAACAGTGTTTACAGTGATTTATACTAGTGATAGAGTAATTGAGAACACTGAGATGAAAGATTTGACAGCAAATTGACCTTATTTCAAACAAAACATTAATTCATTGAGTGTTTTGACAAAAATGGGTTTTATGATGGCAGGTGTGGGAAAAATAATGGTATTTTGGTCTTTTTGTACCATTTCATATGTGTTACATGTTGTATGATCAAATTCTGGTGGAATAGATTGCAGCAACAGTTTCATACTTGTTCGGGTTAGCAATGAAACTTGTAATGTTGAGAGGCACTATCAGTGCTTGACTATATTGATTCTGGAATTCTGATTCTGGAATTCTTGACTCAGGGAGGTACTCACAAAGAGACTCAATGTTCTAAGAGAAGACTGGCAGAGTGTTATGATACATCCTACACCTGGTGTACTCTTTTCCTTTTCCACTCTTCTCCTCAAATACTCAGACATCCAACAATGCTAGACTCTCACCAATGAATACCAATCTCCCAGTTGACGTCTCCTTGCCTGGCCTGCATGGATGACTGACCATTCACCTCTCCATAGACATTCAACACTTGAAACATTTCCTTTGATCCCTCCAAGAACACTTTACCTTTGAACCCTTACTTGGCTAACCCTTTACTTCAGACTTCACTGGTTAGACCAATCCTTTCCTAGATTATAGATTCCTTGCTCATCATTGGCCACTCCAATGACTCACTCTGATCCCATTTCCATGATCTCCTTCTTGATCCTCACTATCTCCCTGAACCCTGACTTATCTATGACTCATCTTCATTTATCATAGACCCTCTTCCCTTCCATTTGATCTGATGCTTCTTTCCTTGATCCCATGATCTCATTGACTCCTTCCTATTCCCATTGACTCATAATCTCTTTGTCACTTGTTCTCATTGACTCCTTCCTATTCCCATTGACTCATAATCTCTTTGTCACTTGTTCCCACTGACTCATAGATTCTTCATCACTATCTATTATCTCTGACTCATCATTCTATTCTTAGATCCTCTTGATTCCCATTGACTCATTCCTCTTAGTCATTTGTCTTCTATGCCTACCCTTGACTTGGTCTGTGCACCATTCCCACAGCTATATAAACCATAGCTCAATATCCTGTAACCTTAACCTAGATCTCCCTTCGCTTTGTATTGTCCTTCCCAGAACTCCCTTGAATCCATTTAACATTTCCCCTCTTCTTCTGGAGCAAACATTTGAACCCTGGAGAACCAGATAAGTCTTGGTTCAGTCCTTGACTCAATTCCCCTCTGTCCTTCACCAAGACCCTCCCATTGACCCAGAGGCCTTCCTTGCCTCCAGATACCACAGACACCCTGGAAGAGTAGTGCATTGAATAAATGTAGAACTAGCTAGTGTTACGATTTGCCTTCTTTTCTTCGCCTTCGCCTTTGTTCCCACGACACTTAGCTAACACTTGGCTAAGTCCCTTGCTTCTTCGCCACGACTAGATCTTCTTTGCCTTGCTTCTTTGCCTCATGCTTACCCTTGCTTCTTTGTCACACGTTTCACTGCCTTGCTTCTTTAATCTCCGCCCATGCTTCCTAGTCACTCTTCTGATCTTCTCGCGGCTCTCCACTTCCTTTGCTTCCTTTGCTCCTTTAGTCCTTGCCATTGTTCTCCTCTTTAGGAGTTCCCATTGTTCTCTGCTTTTAGGCACATGGTCCGTGCTCGCTCCTGGACACTATATAAACCCTAGCACCTGTAGTCATAGTTCCTCACTTTGTACCTACCTAGAGCACAGCCTCCCAATCCCAGCCCTTGCCTTAGCTCCTACGGTGGTAACCACTCCACATCCTCAGCCCTTAGTCCTTGGAACACTCGATCCTCAGTGAACCCTTGTCACAAGCCTTAGACACCAGGGAGAACTAGGTCTACCCTTGGACCTACCCAGTTCAAGCATAACAGCTAGATGATACATGTGGGTGACTAGCTAGTTCTTAAGTCCAAAATACAAGTGGAGATAGGAAAGAAGCAAATAGGGACCTGCCACCACACAGACCAAGAGTTAAGTAATCAAAGAGATAAGAGGTATGGGTGAGGAGACTGGAGCATGCAACATTACTAGAGAAACACTGTAGAAGAAGAGCATTCAAGATAAGATAGATAGACTAAGCAGGAATGCATGACTCAAACATGCAAAGATAAATGCTTAGCTGGGAATAATGTCAGTTGAAGGAGTGAACCATAATGTTGTCAGGATAGAAGATGACTAGGAAATAGAAGAATAAAGTAAATGCCAAGGGAAAGACGTGTTTTTAGCAGAAGACAATGAGGAAAAGACCAGCAGAAAGGTGGATAACTGTAACAAAACTGTTGCAATGAGTTGCCTTGATTGGTTGTGGAATATTTCCTTATTCAGTGGAAATTACTTAAGCAATATATATATTGACAGAAAGCAATTGATGGGGGCTTTCTAATGATTACCAGGTTTATGGATCTAGCATCAATGGTTCACTAGATATGAACTCAACAATCAAAGTGTTGCAATCATCTTCTTCCATCAACACATTGTGAATGTCATATACCAAACTCCACTGAGTCAAACTCTGGACTATCTTTACTTGCTAAGTCTTGTCTTCCTTCCTCCAGACCAACTCAGGACTTCTGTTGCTTATTTCTCTGAATATGTTTCACCTTGACATCTCAGTTCTCTTGTCTTCTGACACCTCTGTTCTTATGTCACTCTGACATCTCTCCATTCTTGTTTTATCTTGACACCCTGTCACTCCTGTTTCACCTCCATACCTTTGCACATTATATGTCTACCTGATCTCATTTCTATCTTAGTAATCCACTTCTGATCTTAGTATATAATCTCTGTACTTCTGTCCTATATTCCTCAGTCTGAATATCAATAGAACTTGACATTCTCCTCCCTTGTCCATACCTGTTCCACTCTGCCTGACTGAACTTGACTCTCCTCATCTTGTTTGTCATCTTTCCAAATTGAGTTCTTAGTAACTCTCATCTGACCTCTAACCCTCTGAAATTGGGACACTAGACCTATGCAAGGTGCATCACATAAGATGAAGCCAAGTCCAAGACCAACCAATACAACAACTCTGGCATTCTGGAGTTACTTGGAGCATGTTGCCTGAGTTTAACAGTATATTCAGACTTCACTTGCATAGAGTCTTATTATGGCAACTAGAGTCACCCACTCTTGTTCTCATGCATTCACTGACATGCATGAACCCTTCTATACTTTCAGCAGTAGCTGCAGAGGCCTAGGCATCATTGATCAATTTTGGAGTTTCTCTGCTAGATGCACTCCAGGCTTAGCCTCCCAGGTTTCCACTCCACAATCTCTGACTCCAGGAGCCCACATTGAGGAAGTTTCCAATGACACCAAGGTTCCTCTTCCAAGCTTACCATTACTCCATACTCCTATAGATCACATGTTTCACTCCAACTCTCTGGACAACCTCCCAAGTGACCCTGGAGATGATCCATCCAACAATGATATCCCTGATGATGAGTTTAATCCTTCCTCAGATGAAGAGCCAATTCCATGCAGCACATTTGGCAACTTAGCTAGCACCATTTGTAGCTTAGCTCACTCCACTTGTCACAAGCCTGAGCACTCACAATGGACCAAAGTCCAGGAACTGGACCACTTTGATGGCACTGACCCCTGCAAACTCCAGGTTTTCCTAGTCCAATGTGAACTCACCTTCCAAGACCACTCCAAAGCTTTCACTACCAACTGTGCTAAAGTTATCTTTGCCCAGTCTTACCTTAAGTGTATGGCATTGGAATGGTTTGAACTGGACCTCTTCCAGATGGAAGATCTATGTCAAGTCTGTTATCTCTGGTCCAAGTCTGACTAGAGTTCATAAGCTAGAGGGGGGTCAGTGCAGAGGTGGACCAGAGGTCCAAGTGGAGGAGATGTGGAAGGAACTTGGGTGGTGAGGACTTGGCACAGGACTTATGTGTTATGCCCTTGCATAGGTCTGTCCTCTAATGGAGGTTGGAGGTTGGAGCAGAGGTTCTGGATAGGAGGAGTTGTCAGGAGTGAAGGGACAGAGTGAGGAGACAAGCAGAGTCAGATGAGGATAGGAGGAGAGAGGGAGACTTGGTTGATATTTGTACTGAGGAGATTACAGGAGAGCATGGGAGGTCCTTAAATACTATTGGAGTAAGGTATGGATGTTACAGTTATTCACCTTCAGTCTCATCTCTTGCTTATTACCTTTCAGTATGAACATTCCTTTCCTTTAGCCTTTGATTCCTTCTTCTATTTTCTTGTTGTCTTCTATCCAAATGATGTAATGGTCTACTCTTTTAACTAATTACTTCCCTGGACAACCCCCTCCTATAACATTTCTCTTATAACATTGCATATTCTGATCTCTTCATCATTACTAAGCCTTTATATTTGCTGGTTCAAGTCCAGTGTTCTAGCTTAGTCAACTCTGTTCTCACATTGGTCTGTATGGTGGCAGGTCCCCCTTTGTCTATGTTTGCCAGTATTTCCCTCTCTGCTTCAACTGTATTATAAGAACTTGCTAGATAGCACTTTGTACTCTCTAGCCAGTTCTATATTTATTCAATGCACTACTTTGCTCACTCTGTGTGATATCCATCGAATCCTTGCCCTCTAGATGTTGTGTCTCTTCATGAGTACCTCCCAGAGTCCAGGAAGTATTGTCTCAAGCATAAGAAGTGCCCTTCAACATTACAATGGAGGTATGAAAAGAGAACAAGGATCAATTCAAAAGTAAGCATAAGGGTCACAGATGTCAAACAAGCTTGCAAGGAATGAATAAGGGTTGAAGAACAATGACATACAAAAGGAGACAATGGTCTGGGTGCTACCAGACAAGTCTGATTGGAGTACAAACTCTGGAATGGAACTCTGAGGGGTAAGAGAGACATTTGAGTGGAGGTGGCCAGAGATGGCCAGAGGTGGCACTTTTTGTGTCAGAGGAATGGAATATGACAATCTGGTACTCTGCCTAATCTGGATGGACAACTACAAGGAGTTTGTCCTGGAGCTCCAGACAAATTTTGGACTGCATCACTCTGTTGGAGATGCAGAGCATCAGCTTGACAACCTGAATATGAAGGATGGTCAAAAATCAATAAGTATGTCATTGAGTTTAACAGGATTGTGTCCCAAGTCCAGAGTTATGGAGAAGGTGCTCCCTGGCACCATTTCTATAATGGATTTCTGGACCATATCAAGGATGAGATCTCATGTGTTGGAAAGCCCCCTATCCTTGCTGAACTCTGCCAACTCACACAGGCCATCAATGCATGATACTGGGAGCATAAATCAGAGGTTAGTCATCAGATGAAATCCTCTAACAACAATGCCTCCAAGACCTCTGACAAAACCTCCACTCCATCCAGCAGCTCTGCTAGCACCTCCAACTCCAAGGAGTTGAAGGGTAAGTCTGATAGCAATAACTCCAAGTCTTCCAACTCTGGCAATTCTGCAAAAATGCCTGCTGCACCAAAGTCAGACTTGTTATCCAAGCTTGGCAAGGATGGCAAACTTACTCCTAAGGAATGTAAGTGGTGTTTTGACAACAAGCTTTGCACAATCTGCATTGGAGATGACTGTATAACCAAGAATTGTTCAAAGGCCACACAGAATGCAACCAAGGGATGTATGGCTAAGACAGCAACTCTGGAAGCTAAACCAGAGGCCTCCACTCCAGAGGCAACAAATAAGTAGCAGCCTCTGTGACTCTGCATGAACTGGATGCTGCATTGACTCCATTTGTGCATCAAAGGAGATTCAACTAAATGTATCTGCTCTTTTAGACCCACAATCCTTTATGCCCTCTGTTTCCCTCCTATCCCATGAAATCCTGCATTTTCCAGCTCTCTTAGATTCCGGATTCTCTGATTGCTTCATAGATTTTGCCTTCATGAGCAAACATGGTCTTTTGACCTATCCTGTCCCTCCACTCCAACTCCAACTCTTCAATGGCACCTTCAACTCCACTATTTCCCAAACCATTGATCTCTCCATCCATTTAAAAACTGGTGACATCACTCTAATGACATTTTATGTCACCCCACTGGATGGATCCTGTCCCCTTGTCCTGGGACACAACTGGCTGATCTGCTACAATCCATTGATTGACTGGGCTTCTAGCAGTATCTCATTCCAAACATCTGTAATATTATGTAGCACAGACAGTGCTTGACTATACTTTCTCTTAAACTCTGGGAGGTGCTCATGAAGAGACACAATATCCAGAGAACAAAAGGGTGAGGGCAATCACATGAGTGAGCAAAGTAGTGCATTTAGATAAATGGAGAACTAGCTAGAGAGTACATGGAGCAATCTAGCTAGTCTTTATGATACAGTTGGAGTGGAGACAAAATAGTGGTTAAACAAGAGTCAACAGATCTCTATCACTGCACAGACCAGGATAACAAAGGAAGCTAGCTAAGCAAAATCACTGGAATCAAATCAGCAAGAGGAAAAACTTAGTGAACAATAAAGAGATTAGAACACACAACATTGTGAGAGAAACATTGTAGGAGGATAAGTCCAAGAAGATGATTAGTCAAAGAAGAGAGGGACAATGAGAATGTCCTCAGGATACAACACTGTTAGGAAAGAGAAGAAGCTAGTGTGAGTGAAAGGGAAAGAATGATCATGTCAAAAGAAAATAAGGAAAAGACTGAGGTGAAGGCAGATGACTGTAACATTATCCCCTTTGTATGCTTGTAGCCCTAGCTCAAGCTCTTCAAGATTGGTCCACTCCATCAATATCTCTATCTCCTCAATGAGATCAAGGTCCCTGACAATACAATCATCAATAAGATGTCCAAGTTGGTCACAGTTACCATGGCAGTGATGGGGACAATAGTGGTCTCCATGACTCCATCAGTTACAAAAGGGGCATTGCAAGTGGATACAGGAGATGGGAAGATGTCTGGGAGCTAGAACATGACAGTGGGGGCAAGAATAGGTTGGACAATCTTGTTTTCAGTGACTGAGCTGGTGACAGTGATGGCAGCATTGTGTGGAGCAGCCAGAGGCAGGAAAATGATGAGCAATGAATGGAAGGGTCTGGAAGGGAGAGGATAATACCTGTCTGTGGATGATGGTCCAGTGCAGATCTAGGTAGATAGGGTGATTGGGAGATGGTATGTCCAGGGATAAGGTCTGAATAGCAACATCATCTTCAGAATGGGGAGGAGGAGAGGCCAGGTGATCTGCAAGAGGGGGGCAAGGAGTGGGGGATTGGGAGCAAGGTATGAGAGGTAAGGGGCAGGAGATGATGAGGTGTTGCTCTAGATAGTCATTGCATTCATCCTCAGTGAGGGTGTAAAAAATAGGTAGAAAACTGTCAGAAAGTTCTACAAGGGATAACAAGGAGACAAACTGGTCAAATCCTAATTCATGTAAATGATTGAGTGCAGTGATGGGACCAATGGAAAGAGAAGTTATCATAGAAATGTTGAATGTATTGTCTGTTACAGTTATTCACCTTCAGTCTAGTCTTTTCCTCATCACCTTCCACTATGATCACTTGTTTCCAATTGCCTTCTCTTCTTTCTTCTATTTCCTAGTTGCCTTCTTTCCTGATGATGTTATAGTATATTCCTTCAACTGATTATATCTTTGGACAATCCCTCCTACAATATTTCTCTCATAGCATTGTGTTTTCTGATCTCTCCATCATTGCTAAGCCTCTTATCTTGCAGGTTCAATTCCTGTGTTCCTGCTTAGTCAATCTCCTTTACCTCATCTTGGTCAGTGTGGTGGCAGTGCCCCAACAATTCTTCACTCTTCCATGTAGTTCTAAGCTTGCCCTAAACTTCCTAAATAATGTATATAAGACTAGCTAAAGACTTCCTGTATCATTAGCTAGTTCTATTTATCTAACACACTACTTTGCTGCCTTTGCATGGTATCCCTTGAATCCTTGCTCTCTAGATGTTGTATCTCTTTGTGAGTACCTCCTAGAGTCCAAGAAGTATTGTCTTGAGCATGAAGAAGTGCCCTTCAACATTACAGATGCAGTTCAACCTGCTCAACCCTGTTTGGCCTCCATGCCAGACACCATCCAACCACCACTTCACCAATTGGAACATGTCACCCAGCCATCATGGAAGAAAGAGGCTGCTGAGAAGCAAGCCACAAAGGAAACCAAAGCACATGCTGAACAGAAAGCCTGGAAACAGTGCATGGCCAACCTATCCACCATGCCAACTGAATAACCAATTGCACAAGTTGCTTACTGTTACAATTTATTCTTTTCTTCATACTCCGACCTACTTTTTCCCATCTCTGTTTTATTACCTTCAGCCCTTGTTGACTAACTCTCGCTTTCCCATGTTCAAGTCATGGATTCTCATTAGTCATATTGCTTTACTAACTTTCTGATTTCCATTACATTTCATTATATTCTATGCCTACTCTTAACTTGGTACATGCACCATTCCTGTACCTATATAAACCCTGTTCTCTTGACCATGTACTCTAGTCTAGTCTCCTCCAGAATCCTATATTCCTTTCTCTAGAAGACTCCATTCTACTTTGAGTGAACACTCCTTGAGAACCTCACAAGGTTCACCTTCATCAACATCCTTTGCACTAGACCAAAGGGAAGAACTCTTGACCCTCTGAAATCTATAATGGAGGCTATGTCTACCCCTACTCAGGTTAGCTGTAACAAAAGACTAGACTCATCATCTAGCAATGACTGATCTTAGTCAGTCACCATTCCACCTTGAACTCCATCACTGAACTGTCAGCTTTGGAGTATTCATCATGACTCCATCCCACTTTCAGAAACTTCTGACTCAGAAGAGCAATAAGAAAGCTCTTCCTCTACCTCTGATTAGGATGTACTACTCCCATCCCACTCTGAACAACAACTTGACCTTGATCTAGCTCACCAATTAGCCATGTCAGCTTCTATCCCCAGATCTCCCACACCACTATCCCCAACCAAAATAGCTTGTAACCCCATATTCCAATTACCCATTGTACCACCAACCATTCCAGTCATGACCACTGTCACCAAAACCACCAAACTTTGCCTAAACTCCCCTGAAGCCTTTGATGGCAACTTCCAGAAAGCTGAACAATGGCTTAACTCCATCACCTTCTACCTTGCTGTTAATAAAACCATCTACAATGATGATGATAAGAAAGTTGTGTTTGCTCTATCATTCATGACCAAAGGAGCAGTCCTCACCTGGGCAAATACCTTCAGATCTGCTGCCATCTCTGGCACCACTGTAACCATGGAAAAATACAACAACTTTGTCACTGCATTCAAAAGGCTTTTAAACACTACAATGTAGAATCTAATGCCATTGCCTGGTTAGCCACCACCAGAATGATCTACCAGAAAGACTCAAATATCTTCAAACCCTCCCTTGCCAAATACATTGCCTTCTTTCACAACCATGCCACCATGGCTAAGCTAAATCAACAAGACAATGTCTGTTAAGACTGGGAACTCTGGTCCAAGTCTGGCCAGAGTTAGGGAGGCTTTAAGCGGAGGTTGTGGGAAAGGTCATGGAGGTGGACATGAAGTCTGGAGCAGAGTGAAGGTGTCAGAGATGAGGGGGGACACAATGAGGACATTGGTGCAGGACTTATGTGCCATGCCCTTGAGCAGGCCCATGTCCTCATATTTCAGAGGGACAGAGCTCTGACAGGAGAAGGAGTGGAAATGAGGGAAATATCAGACAAGGACAGGAGTGTGTCAAAGTAAATATTTGAGCTACAGGAACAGATACAGGAGATGTCCTTAAGTATGATCAGAGTAAGGTACAGGGAATGGAAGTAGAACAAGAACATGAAGTAACAAGTAAGCAGAAGGGTTGGAAGTATCAAACATGTAAGTGAGGGATGGGTAAGGGTCAGAATACAAGGATATACTAAAATGGATAAGGGTCCAGGCGCTTCCAAGTGTTCCAGCATTGGTCTGATCAGAGATACAGAACTCTGGGCATGAGGAGGAGGAGGAGTACTAAGGGAGTGGAGATGACCAGAGATGGTTGGAGATGGTTGGAGGAGAGGCCAGGGGGGTCGGAGAATGGATAGAATGCATGGATGTGACAATGTCCTCATCAAGTATTTCTCTGCAGGTTTACCAACCTGGCTCATGATGTGTATCTTTTCTATGGACACTGCCCCCACCAAGATCACCAACTGGTATGATAAAGCCACTCTGTTCTTTGATAAAAGTGAACAAGCTAGAGAAGTAGCCCAATGAAATCAACAACCCAGTCATCCATTTATTCTAAGAAATTCCTCACAGAACACCCCAGAATGTGATCCATTTGCCATGGATGTTGACAACATAACCTTCCCAAAGAAACTTTCCCCTGTAGAATGTGCCAAATGCCAGAAAGACAGTGTTTGTTTCAGATGTAAAAAGAAGGGACACATGACCAAAGAATGCCAAGTAAGGATCTCTCCTCCAGTCAGAAAGGAACCTACCACCACTGCCAAAGTCAAAGAACTCCCTGAGTTGCTAGCCATTGAAGATGAAGAAGAAGATACTGTTGTCCAAAAGGTAGAATATGTTATGAAGGATTTTTGAAACAGGAACCTCAATCAATACAATTGTTCCCTTCTGGTACCAATGTAACAGTAACCTTGAACAAAAACTCTATGAATCTCCTTATCGAGTTCATTGTTCCTGGTATCCTAAAAACTGTCAAAACCCCTCCCCTTGTAGACTCTGGAGCTGACACAAACTACATTGACTGGCAGTTTGTTCAAAAGTACAAAATCCCAACTCACTAATTAGTGAAACTCATCATTCAAAATGTAGACACCTCTGCAAATTCCTCAGGAAAGGTCCTATTCACCACTGATCTCTTCTTTTCCATCAATGGCATCACTCAATCAGCCAAATTCTATGTCATGAACTGCAGAAGACAGAACATTATTCTAGGACTATCATGGCTAAAGGAAGCCAACCCTATCATCAACTGGACAAAAGGAACACTTTCCATCCCAGAATCCCTTGATAAATCAGCTGAACTCTACCAAACCCAAGTATCAGCTATCTCCTCCCATGAAGCCAAGAGGTCCTTTTCCCTAAAACCACCTCATCATGTCATGGTCAATTGAGTAGCTGACACTTGACTCTTTGACTACCTTAATGAAGGAGATGTCATTGCACAATATGGATCCTCAGAAGACTTCCTCATACATGCCCAGCAGAAATAAACACTAGATTGCATCCAGAAATTTGGAAGTCAGTCTCCCCCCTTGGAATCTCCATTCATCCAGAAACTTACCACTGCCACTGAACTTGCTATGGCTATAGAAAAAGCCAAGCCAAAACCAAGCCTTCCATCTGAATATGCTGAATTCTCCAAAGTATTCTCAAAGGAAGCCACAGATCATATTCCCCCCTCTAGACCTTATGACCATGCCATCCAACTAGATGAGTCCTTTGTGCCAAAGATTGGCAAGCTATATCCATTAACCACTGATGAGAGGAAAGCCACCAAAGAATTCATCAAAGAAAACCTAGTGGCTCATAAAATCTGACCTTTCCAATCCCCTCAAGGATCTCCGTTCTTCTTTGTTAAAAAGAAGGATGGACAACTCTGCCCCTGTCAGGATTATAGACATCTCAATGAGCATACCATCTGCAATGCCTACCACCTTCCCCTCATCTCTGATTTCATTGACAAACTCAAGGACACTAAGGTTTTTGTTATGTTTGACCCAGGTAGGATCAAATGTAGACTTGGTTGGTCTGGAAACCAGATATGATTGAGTGATCATAGCCTAGACTATAATGAAATAGCTAGGGCTTGGCTAGGAGGTGCCTGGTAAGATGCTAGAGAGACAGATGAGAACCTTAGAGGGGTTCAAGCAGAAGACAGGAAATGACCAAGTAATCAAGTAGCTAGATACAGGAGGAACTAAGTACTAAGGGACCAGGTACTGTGATAATCCTACTTGGGTAACCAGAGAATGTGGCTAAGTAATGAGTGTTGACTGTGACAGTTAGTTGGTAAACAAGGAGCTAGTAGTGACTAGTAAGAGGTCAGAGATACCCAAGGATGGAACTGGAATATAATGGAGGTTGCCAGTGAATCCAAGCCAGGTCACCAATGCCTGCTGGTCAGACAATGGGCCATCCAGAAGGACTGCAGAAATATCAGTTGCTAGGACATCCTGGGCAGCAGGAGAAGTCAGGTAAGATCCAGAATTGCTAAGTGAGATCAGAATTGCCAAGTAAGATCAGAATGGGGACTAAGTACAATAGTGTCCCTACTATATATACTGGTGGACAAGTGCACAGACCAACTATAGGGCCAGCAGAGAAGCATGATGAGTCAGAGATAAGAAGGATCAGGAGCAGAAGAAGCAAGAAATGTGGAGGGCTGCAAGAAGTGTTCTGTGAGATAGAAGCAAGGTGACAGAGAAGCATAGTGGAATGGAAATGAAGTCAAGAAGCCACAGAGATGATCATGGGAAGATTGGGATCTATAGTAGAGCAGGGATCAAAGAGAAGTGAGAAGTGAAGCAAGGAGATCACCAATAGGGATCAGGATTGTGCAAAGTCAGAAGGTTAGCTAAGTACATGGCTAAGAGCATGGAAAAGGAAAAGAGTGGGGACAAAGAAAGAATAAAACATAACAGTTTTCACCAAATTTGATGTATGATGGGGATATAACAACATTAGAATCAAAGATGGAGATCAATGGAAAGCAGCCTTTCTCACACACAAAGGACTATTTGAACCCCTTGTCATGTTCTTTGGACTTTTGAACTCCCCTGCCATGTTCCAATGATTTATGAATGACTCCTTCCAAAATATGATCACTGAAGGATGGCTCATCATTTACATGGATGATCTCCTCATTTTCTTCCTAGATGAAGCAACACATACAGAAAGGACTACATGTATCCTCAAATGAATGCAAGAACTTGACCTTCATCTCAAACTTGAAAAATGCTCCTTTGCCACTGAAGAAGTGGAGTACCTCAGACTTGTAGTAAAGCCTGGATGTATTGCCATGGACCCAGTAAAACTGGATGGGATCTCCAAATGGCCAATTCCTACAACTGTAAAAGAAGTATGATCTTTCCTAGGATTTGCCAATTTCTACAGGCATTTTATCCCAAACTACTTCAACATCACTCACCCCCTCATTGACTTAACCAAGAAAGCCCAAGCTTGGAGTTGGTCCCCCACATGTGACTCTGCCTTTCTCTCTCTGAAAGAACAATTTCTGAAAAACCTATTCTCCAACTTCCTGACACCTCCAAACCTTTCACTGTTGCCACCAATGCCTCCATATTTGCCTCTGGAGCAATCCTCTTCCAAACAGATTGCAATGGAGAATGGCACCCCTGTTTCTACCTCTCCCAGTCATTCACTCCAGCAGAACAAAATTACAACATCTACAACAGAGAACTCCTGGCAATCCTTTGTGCTTTAAAAGGATGGTGACAATATCTTCTAGGATCTGTATTTCTGGTACAAGTCTTCACTGACCACAAAAACCTAATCTATTTCCATAAACCCCAACACTTGAACCAATGACAAGCCTGTTGGCTCCTTGAACTCTCAGATTTTGACCTGAAACTCATTCACATTCCCAGCAAACATCTCTTTAGACCTGATGCCCTCTCTTGATGACCTAACCTCCTTTCCTCTGACCAGGAAACCAAGACTACTCTTCTTCCACCATCCCTGTTTGTTCAACTCATCAATTCTACTTTGAAAACCATGATCTCCAAACACTCCTTGGATGATCCTCTACTTCTTAAGAAACCTCAAGACATCAATGAATTACCAACTCCCTTAAGAGCATGCTTGTCTGATTGGCAGCTGCTTGACAGCATCTTGATCTATAAGGGCCAGGTCTATATACCTCCAAACAAGGAACTTCATCACACCATCCTTCAACATTGCCATGACCATGAAACTGCTGGACACCCAGACATCCTGAAAACCTGCACCCTTGTCACCACTGAATTCTGGTGGCCAGGACTTGTGTCCTATGTCACAAAGTACATTGAAGGATGCACTGTTTGTCAGCAGAACAAATTCAACACCCATCCTACCTGTCCCCTGCTTACCATGATTCCCTCATCCTTGACTCTCCTGTTTAAGCAAATTTCTTGTGATCTGATCACCAACCTTCCAGAATCTTTTGACTTTGACTCTCTTTTGGTCATAGTGGACCATGGCCTTACAAAGGGGGTAATTCTTTGCCCCACCAAGAAAACTGCCACTACTGAAGGAATTGCCCTTCTCTTCTACCATAAAGTCTTTTTCAAATTTGGACTCTAGGATAAAATTATCTCAGATCAAGGCCTGCAGTTTGCCTCTACCTTTGCCAAAGCCCTCAGAAACCTCCTTAACTATGACCTTACCCTATCCACTGCCTATCACTCCCAAACTGATGGAGAAACTGAATGAGTAAACCAGGAAATTGAAACCTACCTCCAAATATTCTGTGGATCCAATCCAACAAGTTGGTCTGACCAGATCTCCATGGTAGAATTCACTCACAATCATCACCCCCATTCTGTCACCAGCAAATCCCTGTTCTTTCTCATGATGGGGTATGAACCCCATGCCCTTCCTTCTATCTTCTCTACTTTTAATGTACCTGCTACCAACACCTGCATCAAAGAACTCCTTGCTTCCAGAAATGAAGCCCTTGCTGCTCATGAACTTTCTAGGCAAACCATGGCTGCCAGAAACTGAAAGAAGTTCATTCCCTTCACTAAAGGACAGAAAGTCTGGCTCAAAGCCAGAAACCTGAAAAGAAACATTGTAAACCTGAAATTCACCACTAGATGAGAGGGTCCCTTTCTTGTCACAAAAGTATTATCCCCTATCACTTATCAACTCCAACTACCAACCTCATGGAGAAAGACACACCCAGTATTCCATGCTTCCTTGCTAACCCCCTACAAGGAAAATCCAATCCATGGCAAGAACTTCCCTCAACTGCCATTGGAGCTAGTAGACAAAAATGAAGAATTCAAGATAGAATACATCCTGAAACATTGGAAAACCCTGATGGGCTTCCAATTCCTGATCTGATGAAAAGGATACTCTGCTGCTGATGACTCCTGGGAACTGGAGTCTAACTTGAAACATTCTAAGTCTACTCTCCTTGAGTATAAGAAACACCTCTCCACTGTCTTTTCTCCTCATCCTTCAAGACATGGTGCCTTCTTGAATGATAACCTTGACAAAACAAACAAGACTCCTACTTGCCAATATCCTCTCCATCTTTTTCTTTTTATCTTGTTTTTCTGTTGGTTTTGCTATTCTTTTCATACATATCTCCTCATGATTTCTCCTTTAACTTTCTCTGAACATCATGGCCTCCAACCATACTTTCTCCTTTCATCTTTCTTCCACCAAGTCTTCTATTACCCTATCTTCCACTGCCACCACTGCTAGCTGGAATGTTTATCTCACTGAAACCATCATCTCTAAGGAAACTTTACCATCTAGACAACCCATCCCCTCTGTGGATGTACCCCCTCTTGCCCATTGAATCTGTGATGGCTTTCCAGATGGACCCTATCTTGCCTGCATCTAGAATATCATGAACAACTCCTGACTTGCTGTATCAATCACCACCCACTTGGATATGGGGTCTCCTTTACTTGCATTATACTGTGCCCTTCTTCAAGCCCAATGATTAAATGTTGGAAATCTCCAGTCCACCAACCCTACTATTGCATTCCTGTTCACAGTCATTGCCAACATCTGCAGCAAACTAACCAGAGCTTTAGGCATCCTCACCTACCAGCTAGAACTTGGAGAGTTCATGGCTGATGTCAACTGATACCTCCAAGAGTTAAACCATAGAAACAATACCCCAATTCACATCTCTATCCCTGAACAGTCCTCAACACCATCTGCATCCTTCTCCCCATTAAACCCTGATGAACTCCAAGTCCTCACTCAAACTGAATATGCATTCCATGAAGCTGGACAACATGCTCCATTATCTCCTTCCCATCCCCTTTACCAGTTTGCTTGCTTCCATTGCAGATTCCTCAGACATGTCTGAGTTGAATGTTCCTGATTCATTCTCTTTGCCACCTAGACAACATTCTTATAGATGCCACTCAGCTTGTATCTCTACTGGAGGCTGAATGCCTCATCATCAACCCCTACCTCTTTTCCCCTTAGGTTGCCATCTCCCAGAGATGATCCATACAATGATTCTGCCTATGCCAATATGACCAGATCCTACATTGGACTGGACTGTGACCTGTAAGATAGATTGACTCGGGGGTCAATTATAAAAAGGGGGTTATGTTATGATTTATTCTTTTCTTCATACTCTGACCTACTTTTTCCCATCTCCATTTTATTCCCTTCAGCCCTTGTTGACTAACTCTTGCTTTCCCATGTTTGAGTCATGGATTCTTGTTAGTCATATTGCTTTACTAACTTTCCAATTTCTGTTACATTCCATTATCGTCTATGCCTACCCTTAACTTGGTCCATGCATTATTCCTGTACCTATATACATAAACCCTGTTCTCTCAACCATGTACTCTAGTCTAGTCTCCTCCAGAATCCTATATTCCTTTCTCTAGAAGACTCCATTCTACTTCAAGTGAACACTCCTCGAGAACCTCACAAGGTTCACCTTCATCAACACCCTTTGCACTAGGTCAAAGGAAAGAACTCTTGACCCTCTGAAATCTATAACAAAGGCTACATCTACCCCTACATGGGTTAACTATAACACTTACACTGTGGTCCATGACAAGGACACACTGCAGAACTTCCAACAAGTCACATTCAGTTTCAACTTGGACAGACAGCAGAAGGTGATGCATGAAGAATTCCACACACTACAGAAATGCAGGACCTGGGAGCTCACTGACTAATCCAATGACTGCAAGGTCATAGACTGTTGATGGACATATGTGATCAAACATGGCCCCAATGGTGAGAAATACCACTAGACTATTAGGAAATGGAAGAAATTAGTATAGGAGATTGGAAAGGAACATTCATAGCAGAAGACAATGAGGAAAAGACTAAAACAAAGATGGATATCCATAACAATAATAGTGGCTACAAGTATCCTGCATTCTCACATCTTATTGTGTGGTTCAGCTATGACTTGGGTAGTGTTAGCTGGTAAGTCAAGTATGATAGGTCAGTTGTCATCGAAAATGAATGTAAGATGGTGGGACTGTTATGGTTATTCACCTTCTGGCCAGTCTTTTCCTTGTCATCTTCCATTAGAAACATGCTTTCCCTGTCACATCCACCAATCTCTTTTACATCCTTATTGTTTTCTATCCTAACAATGTCATGGTCTATTCTTTTGACTGATTGCACTTCTAATGGACTACTTTTCCTACAATGTTTCTCTTATAACATTGCATGCTCTGATCTCTCCATTGTTGCTAAGCACTTATCTTTGCAGATTTGAGTCTTGCCTTCCAGCTTAGTCAACTTCTCTTATTCACCTTGGTCTGTGTGGTGGCAGGTCCCTATTTTCTCTTATTTGTCTCAGTTCTATCTCCACTTGTATTCTAGACTTAAGAACTAGCTAGCTCATCCAATGTACTCCTTAGCTAGTTCTATGTTAATCCAACACACTACTTTGCTTGTCATTGTGATTCTCTCTGCTATTCTTCTCTCAGGACATTGAGTCTCTTTGTGAGTACCTTCCTAAGTCAAGACCTTGAAAACAAGTATAGTCAAGCACTGATAGTGCCTTTCAACATTACAGGGACATGTCATGCACATGGTTATGGCATATGACAGAAGAGAGGGAAAATGATACATTTTGTAAGGGACTTTGCTAAGTTCCATAGAATAAGTTCTTGTCAGTCACTTGGCCTGGGCACTACACTGGTAAGGTGGTTGAGTACACCTTGCACTGCTGTGGTCACAAGAATCTGGTTGTGGTATATTTGCCAATCTTTGTGTTCATGTGTGGACCTTGGGAATTCAATCATTTCACTTGATTTATTTTCAGATGAGAGAATTCAGCCATAAGACTTGAAGTCCCTGCTTAGGTGTGAGCAGGGCTCATAACCTATTGTGAGATTGGAATTGCTCAGCAGAGGTATAAGCTAGGAACAATGAGAACCTCAGTAGATGTCAAGCTGTTGGCTATGAGCTCATGTAGTACAAGTGATAATGAATATATTGGATGGATATCTGCCCAGTATACTCAGGTTTATATACTACTTAGATACAATGTACTAGAATAATCTATAATATACAATTAGTATCATGACTAATCAATTTCCTTCTCGGGACTCATGGTACCAACTCTGCGATACCAACACTCCTCCTCAAGCTGAGTTTCTTCAGTATGTCTCTTGTGCTTGTCTCTATGTAGCACTTTAGTTAATATATCTGCTGTCTGGTACTTATCTGTACAATGACACACTTTGATCTTCTTTTGGATAATTTTCTCACACGTATAATGGTGAGAAATATCGAAGTGCTTGGTTCTGGCATGAAACTGGGGATTGTATGCCAGGGCTTGCACTCCCTCACTATCTGTGAATATAGTTACTGACTCTGATTGTCTGTATCCTAGTTCAGCATATAACTTTTTGAGCCATATGCATTCCCTAGTAGCTCAAGCCAGTGTGGCATATTCCACTTCAGTAGTTGAGAGTGCAATTAAGGTTTGCTTCTTAGAACCCCATACTATGGCTCCCTCTTGAGCCAAGAACACATAACCACTTATAGAAGCTCGGTTTTCTGTGTTTGTGAAGCTGGCATCTACATACCCCATTATTATTTTAGTAGGAGTATTGCCCTTGTTTGCTCTGTACATTATTCCATGATCTTTAGTACCTTGCAGATACCTTAGTATTCTTTTGGCTGCCATCCAGTATCTCATATCTGAATTTGAGGTAAATGAGGCCAGTCAATTTACGGAATAGGCAATGTCAGGCCGCATGGCAACCGCCACATATATCAGAGATCCGATCAGTGATGCATACTTGTTTTGGTCATAATTCTCATATGTGGTGTCTGTTAAACTCAGTCGACGTGCCCCGAGTGTAACTCCGGAATGCCGGAGTTGTTATGTTTGGTTGGTCCGGAACTTGGCTTCACCTCATGTGGTGCGCCTTGCATAGGTCCAGTGTCCCAATTTCGGAGGTCGGTGGGTCGGAGGTCAGATGAGAGTTACTATGAACTCAAGTCAGAGGGACGACGAACAAGATGAGGAGAGTCAAGTTTAGTCTGGTGGAGCAGAGCAGAGACAGACAGAGGTGGAGAACGTCAAGTTCTGTTGATATTCAGACTGAGGTATACAAGACAGAAATACGGAGATTATATAGTAAATCGGAGGCGGATTACTAAGGTAGAAACGAGGTCGGGTAGACATACAATGTG
>JBBPKJ010000457.1:0-24522 GCA_038089195.1 Brasilioporus rufonigricans
AGGCGGCGGGTGTCTGGCGCGACGACGCCATAGGAGGGGAGAGTGGCCATCGTCGTGTGCTGGGACGAGGAGCGGTGCGATAAGAAAAAAAAGGTACAAATAGCGTCCAGACCCCAGATACCCCATATCTAAGATCACATCCACCCATTCAAACCCCGCGTCAGGTGACACGGTCCAGACACCCCAGCACGTGATCCTTCATCCCCGCACTTTCCCACGCCGCCGCTCGGTGCCGTCTCACAGCCCAACGCTCCAAACGGTCCGCTGACCCCGCTCTCTTAGCACGGCCAGCCGCGACCGATACTCGTCCACGCCGATGTACGCCCCGCACACGCGTCGCTTCCCGGTGAACGCAGATCGTCCATGCAACACCCGGTGGTTGTCTACGCTCAGCACCGTCCCCGGCGTCAGCTGCACCCAGTACTCGGAATCCACACTCGTTAGCAGCCTGTGCCACGTCCGGATCGCGTCGTACCTGACACCCTTCATTAGTCGCCCTCGTGTCTGCAGTGCCTGCTTACCAGGGCTCAACCAGCTCGCCATCCAAGTGGTCCATCACACTCCGGTCGTCGTTGTTCCACCGCACTTGCACCAGTTCCCCGCTCACCTCGTCGTGTCGTAGCGGCGGGTACCCGTTCGGCGGGCTCGGCCGATACAGTGCAGTGGTCTCCCCAGCAGCGTGCGCAGGGATGGGAATGCGTGACAGGAGCTCGTATGCATCAGGGTGCAGCTCCTTCAGTAACGAAGCAACGTAGAAGCCATCCACGAGCAGTGTTGCCCCGCCAGAACCTTCGGTGTGCGAAAGAAGATGGAAGAGCTGCACTCCGCAGGGGTCCGTCTGCGCTCACATCAGTCACAGAACCTGCCAGATACAGACACACAGACAAAGTAGGTATTATCGGTGTGCGCCCCAAGCCCCATCGTGGTGTATGCCGTGTCTCCTTTCGAAAGGTCCGCTGTGAATTCCCAAAACTTGCCGTCTGTAATCAGCCCCTCAATCTATCATGTTCCAGAAGAGGAAAACGCGATACTTGCATTGCGTTTCACGAATCAATCCGATGCGCTTCGACAGTTCTTCCGTCGCCTCGGGTGTGGCAGGAACTCCAGAAACCAGGCAAAATCCAAACCGGTCCTATGGATCGTCAGCTGCCCTGTTTAATCCTCCATGTACATACTCACTATGTTCGATAACCATCTATACAACCCCTGATCGCCCTCGTCCATGGCGTCCACGTAGGAAACCGTCGGAGGCGACTTGGCTATTTTTTGCCCCCATAGCGCCTTCCTAAGCTGTCCGTCAGGCAACTGTATCGCGCCTCAGGTACTAAAACACGGACTCGCCAAGGAGAGCGGTGGATCTAAGAGGAGGGCCGTACGTATGTGCTTTCAACCAAGACCACGGATAAAACGAAGAATGATAGTCTGTACTGGACGTAGGCCCTGCAGCAGTCCACACATCAGTCATCGATCTGACAAGGGTGGCGTTGACAGACACACAGATGACTTCTAGACCCTCTGTCAAAGTCTGAACATGATGTGGCTTGATATCCGGCGCGATCTGGATCGCACACAGGGTCGTAATGACACCAATTTGAATCCAGACAACGCACCTCGAACGTGTTGAGCAATCTCTGTTTCGTGATGGGATGGAAACAGCTCGGACACCGACAGTGATCTCGTAACCAAATGTGATGGCTGAAAGCAAGGGCATCAAGGACGGATCATGACATATGTTGCCAAAGTGACGAAGAGACGTACAACCGCGACCGGTTTTGGGGTGTCCACAAAATGGCGATCGTGCGATCGTCCGCGTTGGCAATCGGTAAGTCGGTGGGGGGTTGGTCTGGAACGAACCCAAGTTGCTCTGAAGAGACCTGTGCGACTGCGGTCGTGAGCTTGCGGATTGCGCCTTGGACAGGGTCGTCGCGGTGCCAGAGGGTCGAACTGCAGTGCGGACCAAGGGTGGCCTTCAGGGTGCGCTGATGGATCGATCGAATATGAGTATATTAAATGAGGGTGTAAATTAGTGGGACATGCCGTCAGGGGAGACCACCCAGGGTTGTGTATCTTGGAAAAGACCCGGGCCCGGGTCCTTGCTCCGAGGACGATGGCAAAAGACATGACCGTCGCTGAAGCGCTGACAGACGCCATGGGAGACCATGGCTTTCAATAGTCACGTGTTCAACTCCGATCCCTTATCTTGTTACAGGTTTGTTGAACATGCTATTAGCACTCCCACACGTCATCGCATATCTATATCGTCTTCCAAGAGTTTGGCTTGGTGCGTACTCGAGACGTCGAACCACTGATGCAACATCGTCCTCCAGATTCGGAAGAGCCCTCATCGAAGACCTCCTCCGCAAAGGGGTCGTCGTCGTCGCCCTCCAAAAACCCTCCGTTCTCGCTACTCTCCACGCAATACCCTTCATCCCAACTCCTCCTCCCCCGCGACGTCACCCGTCCTTCTGACATCTCTGCCACCTTTACTCGGACGCAAAAAGTTTTCGAAAGACTCGACGTCGTGTTCAACAATGCCGGAGGTGGGCTATTTGGTGAGGTCGAAGGCACTTCTGACACCGACGCCCGAGCGCTGTTCGAGCTCAATTTCTGGGATGCGATCGGTGTGAGTTGCGCGGCAGTCAAATTTTTTCAGGGAGGTGAACCCACCCAGGGAAGGTGGGGTGATCCTGCAGAACAGTGCCGTCTCAGGGTTTTTCGCAGCATCTGGCTTTGCGTTCTATTGTGCGAGGTGAGTGAGTAGAGTAGATAGCGCCGAATCGCGTCTCTGATGATGCCGATCCCGTGTAACCTGTTTTTGTACAGTAATCCCAGACGTCCGAATTCACTCAACAGTGTCTGAACCCACCCGGCTATCGAAGGCTTTACGGAATCACTTGCAAAGGAACTCCCGCTGGAATGGAATATCAGGCAAGTACCACCCCTCATCCCGCGTTGCACAGCCCCCGACCACTTGCCCTCAACTAGATTTCCATCCCCCAACCTGGGGCATTCGACACCAACGTCCCCGCCGCCGGCAAAATGTTCCCTATCCATTCTGCCTACACCGATGCCGTGACTGCAACCTTGCGGGATAGCTTCGAAGGCACGGCGATTGATGGCGATCCGCACAAGTCCGGAGAGATGCTATATCAGTTGGTCCTCAGTGTGGATGATAGCAACAAAATGCCACTGTTTTTGCCGGTCGGAGAGGATGCACTGGACATGCTGCGGGACAGACTAAGAAGGACAGGGTGTTGGCGGATGTCGCACCTTGGTCGGTGGATTTGAGAAAAGATCACGACAAGGCCAACTTGAAGTTGTGATGGCATGGACGCAACACAGGTGCTCATCGGAACTAACATCGGCTACATGTAGCTTTGGTCCCCCAAAATCTTGATCGCTATTTCATCACATTATCCGTCAGTACTCCAGTTGTCAAATCCCCGTAACAGAGGCAATCATGCATGTATTAGTAAGGATAACCTGGGTTCGAAAACCGATCAATGATACCCATCTGACCAGGTCCTATAATACCGCGACTTATCAAACTCGGAAATGCCAACTGCGTTGGCGGGTACACAAGAAAACGCGGAAGTAGGCAACCCTTCGAAGAAAGAGAGAAATAGTTAAGTACCTGCTATATAAGAGTCCACAACGCTACAATGGAGGCGTCATTCGAAGCTGACTCAGAACGTGTGTTAGGGACTGGCGCGACTCTAAGAGAAGAAAGTGTGGCAATAGTTCTCCCTTTACTGTTAATAAGGTGCCGTACCTCGCCAATCTGACGGTCTGCATCCCTGAGGTGTGTTTGGGCTTCTTCGCATTCATCGGAAGCAACTGTGCACATCACATCGAGTTCATGAATGTGTGCCAGGTGATGTTTGACTTGCGTAGTGAAGGCCTCACGACTCGCTCGAGCAAACTGTGATATACGAAGCGTATGGAGATCCTCGACATCTTTATCTCTTACGACTGATATCTGAGTTTGTCCGCCTGAGCGTTTCAATGATCATATTTGCATAACTTAATGTCAAAGCTTTCTTGGTTTTCTTAAAAGGGCGAGAGGGCCCATCTGAAGGCAAAGAAAATTTAAGGCTACGTTTTCGGTGGACACGGTTGTTGTCTGGGGCACTATCACGTAGCACCTTCACTTGGGGCTCAAGTAAACTTGCGTGCGGCTTAGAGTAGGGTGACGTAGTTGTAGGCAGGATATATTCGAGCGAGTGAGTAGGAGTGGTTGGTTGGCGAAGAAGTTCACGGCGAATCTTCCCGGAACTTGAAACTCTGAACTCCGGCAAAATCCAGTGAGGTGGAAGAGTGTTAGAGTAGCAAGCATGCGCGCAGCCACGACCGCTACCGGCCCGACCAGTTACCGGTGTGCGCGTGAGCCGACGCGTTACATTCCTCGCGTACTGTATATTGTATGGACCCTCTCATTGCCTTTATCGCGTACTTACTTCTGCTCGTATTCCTGTGTCTCGCATATCCGGAGCTCTTCGAGCTCCTGATAGCTCCTTTTAGTTACCATTCAGTCTCTTTTGTATATAGCTTATACCGTTCATACTCGAACACCTCAGCTCATTGCTTTCCGTGCACGACTGAGGTGAGTTACAGACATCTACAATACTTACTCCATGCTCACTCATACATAGTTGCTCCCTTGTTAGGTGAATATATAGCTCATTGCTTTCCGTGCACAACTGAGTTGCTTCCTCATTAGCTGCACACCCCTTCCCAATCTAGTGTCCATTTCTGTCACCAGTCGTTGACAGCGCAGGTCGTGATCATGGCTGTGCATGCACTTGCCAATTCCAACAACAGTAAGGGTGAGATGAGTGTGGTAGCACTCAATTTGACATGGCAGGCAAGTGAGATGAGCAGTGGGCCAGTGGTGATCATCAGCAAACTGTTCCTTGTATTGACAAAGTCATACATACTTGTACAGCCACTAAAGAGAGGTACCTAGTAATGCAAATCTGTACAGAGAAATAGGGGGAATGCAACACAAGATTTTCTGTTTCAACTTGAGTTGAAATTTTTTTAGGACAAAGTTTTCATGAATACCAACTCCTGGGCAAATTCTTGGAAGTACAGCTTGAAGTGTTGTTGTGTAGCATACAAAGCAAGTTTGGCCCAAAATCTTTTCCATGGATTGTTTTGTTGATGATCAATTGAACATGGTGGGGGTACAGGACATAGAGCTATGTCCATGAACATTAATGCTCTGGTGGTATGGAGTTAGTGTCACAGTGTGATATGATAGGATGGGTATGGGCAGAAGCCTGGTGGAGGGCTTTCTAGCCCAAAGCATAGCTGTGTGGGGGTGAACTGTGGGGGTGGGCTGGAAAGTGAGCAGTTCACTGACCTATGGCAGCAGCTGGAGGCAGTGCAATAGGCAATGAGGACTTGCCTTGTAAGGACAAATGAATGAGTCCATTGCAAATGTAAGAGTGGTGGGTAGGTGCAACAAAAAGAGTGGCAAGGGTGCCTGTGCTAGACTGCGGGATACTTGTAGTCACTAAGTATCCTAGGGTAACTACTAGTCCGATGTTACTATTAGCTTATGTAAGCGTAAATGCGTAGGTAATCAGTAATTCCAACAGCCTGGTGAGATAAAGCACACTCTTGACATCAGAACTATGGGGTGGCAGTCAGAGCCCACAGTGGGGCCACCTTACTTACTCATGCACGGACTATGCTCTAGGAAATCACATATCATGACTTGTCTGGTGGAGACTGTAGATTATATCAAATGAAAATCCCTAGGAGACTTCAGAGAATACTCGATCCTCCATTGTACCAGTAGGTTGAGGGTATGATTCGGTGATCGTCTTGCATAGACGTACTGTGCAAGTCCGTTGACTCAGTAAGTAAACCGTACCGAACACTACTCCGAGGCTCTTTCCCCTGGGAATGTCCCTCACTCAGTTTGTCCTCGCGGCTTGTATGTTCCATCCTCGATATGGGTAGTCCGAACATGTACTTTATTTGAAGCTATACAGCTATCTATACAACGTCATCTTCAGTGCAGCACTGCTAGTAGTCTGCTACGTGTGACATCTGCCACCAGGATCAAAGCATAAACTAATAAAATAAATAAACGAACGACGATAATATGAAGAGAAGCTACGCCGATTTCCTGTGGACTCACGCCATCGACGGTAGCGACAAGGGCATTTTCCGTCTGAACCAAACCCCACACAGTTCTACGTCCACGTCGGTCGTCGAACATGAAAAATCGAACTGGATGTCGGACAAGGACGGACAATGTCTCGTCCACGTCTTGGCATAATTCTTCTCGATACCGCAAGCAACAAATTCTTTTCGCATCCAACCGCCACGCAGACTAGCAGCGCAATCTGGGGGTATGGACGAGGACATCGTCCGAGGAGGTGAGGGAGGGCTTGGGGGGTGGAGTATGGACTGGCTGACGGGAGGGATAGGTGCTTGGATGGAGCGAAAAGGCGACGTCAACTTGAGCGTCTCCAATCCACGAAAACGCGATATAATCGAGGTAACAATCCCATAGAGTGTCTGGGTAAAGTGGGAAGAAAAGGTCAACAGCACAGAAATAGCAGAAACAAGTCGGGAACATACCTCGGCAGCGTCGTCGTCCGTCCACGATACTTCTACTTCGAGGGATTTCATTGCCTCCGCTTTGTCCTCTCCTGTAAGCATGCTACCCGTGACGCCGAGAAACTTTTCGACAGTCCTCTTGTCGACCTCGGGCGCAAAGATGACGTGCATATTGCGAGCCCCACCTAGAGATCGAATCACAGTACTAGGACGTAAACCCGTGTAAAGCGTCCCATGAACATCCAGCGTAAGGTGCTCTATTGGATTGTGTATTGCAGAGCACAGCGTGGAGACGACCTCTGTGGATGCCCGTAGCGACTTGAGACCAGGGAGTATGGTGCTAAGAGGACCGTGACTATCCGTCTGAGATGAATCAACAACTGAGGCCCATTCGTCGACGAACGAGGGGTCGGCATTTGTGCACTCAATGAGGTGGGGGAAAGAGAGCGACTCAAGAGACGGCTGAGTAGCGAGCCAGCTGCGCATTGCTACCAGTTGCGATTGTGTTATCTTCTGGTCAAGGACCGTCAAATGCGTCAGAGAAAATGTGAGCGATGGTGTATAAGGGAGTATGGACGCGAAAGAGGCGAGCGTGAGGGACCTGAGATTGTACATGTTCTGAAGCGCAAGACGGACATCGTCTAAGGGAATGGATGAAACAGGACCATCCGAGGAAGTAAGTTTCGAGGATGACCAAGAATGACAGTAAAAAGAGACGACCAGCGCTGCGAGTTCTTCCTTGCGTGCCAAGACACTATAAAGCCTCTGCAGCGATGACCCCGCAATCGCCTGGACATCGAGGGAGTGGTACAAGGCACATCTAGCAGCAAAGCAGAACCCACGGGACACCAGCGCAACGACGGTGAGATCGTTCCGCGGAAGGAATTCAAGGACGACTCGAAAGATAGGGTGAGGAAGAGCGAAGGTGCGGCGCGTACGAGGAAGCTTGATAGGCGAATACGGCACGTCATCTAGCGAATGAAATGCGCCACTTATTAAATTCGGCAAACTTATGGACCCTGTCGGGGCCATGTCCGCTTCCTCCTGGCTTACCCTCTCGAAGGTCTCGCTATTAGAGACGGAGCCATTAGACTCGAGAAGGCTTGCTCGTCTTCCTAGACCACTGGGCCGTCGAATTTCAAGGGAGGATTGCGGGGTGGAGTCACTGGAGACTCTGGGGAGGGTGGGCCAGGGATGGGTGCATCTGTATTCAATGCCCGAAGGACTCGCATTTGGCTGCGAGAACCTCTTCGGCGGAGTCCGTCGACGGACAGCAAAGAGCGTCGAGACACGCCTCAAGAGACTGGCTTCCGATCGAGCCCGACCGCGCGGGGTTTGAGGAAGATTAGATGGCTTCTGGAGGTAACCTCTGTCCCTGAATGATGGACTAGGGGTTAAAGGATCGACTGAACGACGGGAAAGGAATGGCATTGGAGAGTCTACGATGTGTGCGATGTGTTTTTGGGTGATGGATGTTACATAGAAAATTGAGGGAAGAAATGCTTACCAGAATGCAGACTTACTCAATTATTTAAAGACTTTGCTAGTGCCCTCTTCGCTAATATCGCATACGCGGGGTTAGGTAAAGTCGAAGAAACGGCAGCTGGGAATGTTCCCAGCGGTTTTCAGTCAGGGATGTTTTCAGGGTCTTTCCAAGTCTGAACCGGTCTCCCGTCCAAGCCCGACATGGATATGCCATGTAGTACCAACATGAAAACCTGTAGTAAAACTTCAGTGAGAGCAACACGTTTCACAGTTTGAATATGACATTTTTTTCCCTCTTGAAACATAAGGCGGAGGATCGTTGGCATGTCTACAATGAAGGCTATACTTATCATTCCACGTTTACGTAAACTGTAAAAACTCTATTCGAGCGTCACATGGAGATGTTTGCTGCTGAGTACTGCCTTTGCTTCGGGAACCAGCACGATTGTCTGTGTGTCGTCGATTATCATTGCAGGCCCAGTTACTTCATCCCCGACCTTCAATTGTTCCAACAAAAATACGGGCGTATCAGGTACCCGTCCGACCTTGTCAAAATAGACGCTGTTTGTGCATGTCGCTTGCGAATGCTTCACTGGATTTCTCGGAAGTCGTTCTACCTCGGAATACACCGACTCCCCTAGAGAATCAAACGTCTTTCCAATGCCGCGTACCTGCCCGACGAACGGACAGTGAGTAAGGCACGCTCGCGAACTGCGAATAAAAATTACCTTGACGTCATCGACGATGATCGTCTTGGTCTCTAGCAGGAAACCGAACTCCGCCTTGTAGGTTCGATTGAAAGCGGCCTCAAAGTCCTCGTTTCCATCCCCATCATTTGCATCGGGCAAAGCCATCAATGCAGTGTCCGTCCCTTCGAAACGCATATTCAACATTCGCTCAACGATCACGCGATCACCTTCAAAGCCCTGACGACCGAGTTCTTCGCGGACGTCTCTTGTAAGTTTATCCAGACGAGTAAGGAGTGAAACGCGCGTGGAGTTGGAATAGAACGCCGAAGACGGCTCCTGGAGCTCAAACGCGCTGGTAGATTGCATGTGGGTTAGAACGTATGGAAGCATGGTTTTCCCCTTACCGATCGGCTAACGCAAGGCCGTAGGCAGATAAAATAGAGCTGTAACGATGTATCAAGATCGTCTTGATTCCCAGTAGGCTTGCGATCTCGCAAGCATGTTGACCCCCTGCACCACCAAAACTCGCCAGTCTGCGAACGATGAGCGGACTTGTCTGTCAACTCACAACAGTACCTACACATGCTTTCCGGTGGAATATCCTCGGGCCTCCGTTAGGGCGCGAATCGGACGACACATCGTCTCATTCGCAACTTTGATGAAACTGTTCCGTTTATTAAACATTCGATGTTTGCGGTACCCATGTTCGGGAACTAACCCATAAACAATCTCGTCCAACTCGAACGGTCGCTCTTGCATCTCGTTAATTCTTCTGGCCAACTCGTCAAAAGCCATTTGGGATGCAACGGCATCCAGAGGCTCGTTCTCCGACTTTCCAAATATCTTTGGAAAGTAGTCCGGAATCAGGCGTCCGAGAAGGAGGTTTGCATCTGTCACCGCCAACGGACCTCCCTTTCTACATCGAATGTTACTTGTGAAGTCCTCTTTTAGCTCACTGACGCTCACCTATAACATGCCGGGCCTGGTTCAGCTCCAGCACTCTCTGGCCCTGCCAGGAACAGTCCATTGCGGAAGGTTAGGCATGAGCCTCCTCCAGCAGCAACGGTGTTGATATCGAGTTGTGGTGACTGAATAGTCACTCCTGCCGTGGTGGTTTCATACACGACTTCATACCTGCCATCGAAACGCGATACGTCGGTCGAGGTCCCACCTACGTCAATCCTACATAGTTCAGTCGCAACACGTCACCCAGCAGAGGAAAAATATACACACCCAATGATTGGGTACCTTCTTTTTTCGTCCCAACTCGTCAGGGCGTACCCTACCACACCACCAGCAGGACCACTTAGAATACTCTTGAGTCCAGAAAAGTTGTTGAGGTCCAAGAGACCGCCATCGCTGCCCATGAATTCGACACGGGGACTCTTGGTCCGACCATCCTTGAGTTGGGCATCGAATCCTTTGAAAAAACCATCCAGGTATTCCCGCAGAATTGGCGTGAGGTACGCGTCCGCAGTAGACGAGATCCCTCGCGGGACGACCTTGATCATCGGAAGAAGCTGTGACGATTCCGAGACTTGGGTGAACCCGATCTCGCGTGCCAACTTTCCAATCTGCTTCTCATGATCGGGAAAGGTGTACGAATGAACGAGGACGATGGCAAGCGAGCGGTACCCCGCCTCGTACAAGTGCTCAAGGTCCCGTCGTACGACCCCTAGATCTGTTGACATGACAACCGCGTGCACAAGCGCGCGCGCGAGAAGTGGTGAGTGTCGAGGATGCACAATGGGAGCGGACGTGGCGAATGTTCGCAAAGACGCCCCCATACACACCTGGTCGTTTCAAAATCCGGACGGCTTCCCCGGATATCCCTCTCACTATCTCCCCCGGCCCCTCCGCATCTCCTATGCCGTCCCACCCAGGGCCCCTAAACCCGCGTTGCACCGACCCATCCTCGTGCCACTGCACTGCATGCTCCTCGGCCTTGGGATCCGAGGTATACCCGACAAGTGTCACCCGTTCGTCGACCTCGACGACCTCTGAATAGAGCGGTGCCGGACGTCGAATGTTGAGATCAAAGATCCGTGGGCGGGATTGGTTCCCGATCAAGAGGAGGTCTTTGAAGCCTTTGGTGATGAGCAATGCATGTCTGTGGCCTTTGCGCTCCAAGAGTGCGTTGGTAGCGACTGTCGTAGATAGCCGGATGTAATCTATGATTTCATTTTTGTCGCGCATGAGCAGGGGTCGAGGTACGGCGGACGTTGGTCGGGTCAGCCGGGACGACTCACGCACCGATCTTGTTCGTATCGAGCACAGTTCCACGCTTGATCTTATCGCCCGTTACGATCTCCAACACTCTCCGGATTCCTTCTGTTGGCGCATCCTTGTAGTTGTTCGGATCTTGGGACACTGCCAACGACGCCATCGTCCGTCAGTCGCTGGATGCGTCTGGTGAATACACACTCACATAGCTTCACCACGAGCTCTCTGCGCTCGCCGGGACGTTCAGGGTCAGGATAAGACCTACCAGCATCGGTGTGATGCGTCAAGGTCCGGACTGAATACGACCATCGGACTTACGCATGGACGTCACAAAAAGTACCTCCTCTGTCCGCACAAATCCTGATGGAGCGATCTGGAACAACCATGACGGAAGGAAGAGAGGAGCCCGACCACGCCCACAGTCAGATGATATCTTATCGACCCCAACGACGCCGCGTGACATCTTATAATTAGCTTTTCCAGGTAAACTGAATTGATCCTATTTAGATATCCAAGAGACAACCGTATGCACTGCACTAATGGAATTGTAAGACTGGCAGGGAAAGGGATGGCAGATTCGAGTCAACAAATGAGAGGACAACATAGCTACTAGGAAATTACCAACGATTGGCAGGTACTCCAGGGATGGTCATTAGATGGAAAGACGCTTTCAAGTTAGCAATGAAACGAGTTTCGTATAAAATAAAGAAAAAGGAAAGAAAAGGAAGGGGCAGACAGAGAATGAACGATCCAACCAACTGCGTAGGCTGAAGTCATCGACTGTCCATCTCTGTGACAACCACAAAGAGAAGGTAAACGGATCAAGGTATCGGTGGTGGCCACGAGCACATAGACATTTTCAAATCCAACACATTTTACATAAGAAGTTTGAACTCAAGTTTCTTCCTCTTCCTCCATGACGTTGTGAAGAGGGGCACCGTGGATGTATCGACCCGGACTATTGCGACCAGAATCGAACAAGAGATCCGGGTCTGGTGGCGATAGGTAATCTGCCCCTAATTCAGATTCAGCTTCGTCCCCAATTTCCGGGGGGTCAGATTCGGGAACAGAGGCAGGCGAGGGAACTCTAGCAATTTGGGAGAGAGGGGGAAGTTCTGCGTTCTTGGGTGGTAGGGATGCGGACCGAACGGGGAGTTTGGATGGTATGGCGGGGGTGAGGCTCTGCCTCTCTCGTTCGCGGTACATTTCAATGAGCGATGCAGTCTTGCTCTGCATTGTAGACTTGAGGATATCGTTGTTGGGCAGCGTGAGTTGTGGCAACGTCGTAGATTCGGCTCGGGAATGCGAGCTCTCCTTTTCTTCTCTGCTCTTTTCGTAATCGACGAATTCGGGGACGTCTATCTCGCGCGTTGGCGAAGATGTCGCAGAGGGACCATATTCGCTCCCCTCCGTCTCAAACGATGGCCTCAGTGGGTCCGGCGACGGAATAACAGTGCTGTCAAGCGCCCCATATACCAGATGATCTGGCACGTCATCACCGTCAGAGTCGTTTGCGTTAACCTGCGGTCGTACCGGTAGCGGTCCCCCCCCTCCAGGACGTCGCTCGGGGTGCAAATCAAAGTACCCAACCCGCTTTGGCTTGGGATATGACATTACCGACTCAACGTCAGGGTCTTCTTCTACCTTTGGTTCCTCCTGCGGGATTGGGTCTGTGGTTGGAAGGGGCTCCACTCCTGGTTGATGCACTTGTATCTCTTCATCGTCAGTGAGCGGAGAACGAGCACGAACGCCAGCGAGAACCAGTGCAATCTCTTGACTGGCCAATTCGGGATCGGAGCGCCCACCTTTGAGGCCCATTCCCCCTGGTCGGCGTTCTGCCTCTTGCGAACCCATCCTGCGGGTATGTGCAGCGACGAGTATATCTACCCAGGCGTCATCTCTCGACAACCTCCGTTCACGTTTCTCCGCGGGCGTGAGGGCCTTCATACTGGCACTCTCGTTGAATTCATCGTCACTGTAACTCGCTAAGCGCGTCTCAAAATCCACGGTCGAGTACTCAGCTGGCACTAGGGTTGAACGTCGCACTACAGAAGGACTGGGCACCGGAATCCGAAACCGCCGCTTGGCGCTTCCAGGGGTGAGGGGGCTGTCTGATGGTACGCGTTCCAATTGCCTTGCCGGAGAAACACGACCAGAGCCTGCAGTACCCGGTCGCGAGTTTGTGGTATGGTCGCTATCTCCCGGCGTCATCGGGGAGATCGTAATCGTGGGTGCGGCTTTCGACAGCGTAAGCATTTTACTGCCGTTGGACCTCAGCATCCCCTCAAATTCCACCTCGCGAAGGGTTGGACTTTTGGGAACATGTCCTACAACATAAGGCCGACCATTCAGCGTCGCAGCAGGTTTCCACGGCCTTGATTTGCTGGACGGCGAGAACAGAAAGGGCAGCCGACGCTTAACCCCAGAGTCTTTTGCGAGCTGTTGCCTATACTCCAATGGCACGAACTCCTCAAACAGGAAGATGGTGGTTGCGGTACGAGGATCACCTCCAATGGCCAAGGTCTTGTTGAGGGGGAGAGATTTGAACTCGATCTGTTATGAGTCTGAATGGGACTCCATGCAAGATAAAGACGTAAAAAGGAATTACCAGAGCCCAATTACACTCTCTGTCAGTCTCTTCGCCACGCTCGATGTCCATCCACCCACCCCCATACACCAAATCACAAAAGACATCCATGAACGCTTCCTCGATCATTTCTTCGGACCCCATGACGGGCTCGGTGTCCCAACCAAATGGAGGGAGCGAACGTTGAGTTTTCTTGAGTTTCTTGGTAATGCTCTCGCTTTTCGTCGGCCATGATGATATAGAATGGGCAACGGGGGTGCTGAACTGGAGCGTAGCGCTCAGGCGTGTGTCCGTGCGGTTGAAACCCATGGTAGAAAAGTCGTTCCAACTCATCGTTGCACGCTTGGCCGAGGGCGACTGTCAAGAGGCTAAGCCTATAGCATACCCACTGCTCTCACGAACTTACCGCCCTTTCACTCTCGGTGAGGTCAAATTGGAGCTTCTTCTCATTGGCTTCCGTCGTCCCGAAACCCATGGACTCGAATTCGCCCCACTTCAGCTCAGTGAGGGTCCTAAAGCGGTCCTCGCCTTGCCTGATACCCAGACCAAGTTTATCTTTCTCATCGTTCGACGCCGACGCCGCTGATGAAGTACTAGAGGTAGCGGATGATGTACTATTCGAGGGGCCTGTGTACGGGTGGAAATTCGAAGGCAAATCCATTCTCTTCTTATATCCTTCCGAATAACGAGGCTGTAACTTGAGCGCAGAGGGAGCAATACGCTCCCATTCCTTGGAACCAGCCAATCCCCGACCGGAATCCTGACCAAATCGAGGGGCAGACGCCCAGCTTGCAGCTGTCTTGACCAGGTCTGGCGAGTACATCCGAACGTTACGACGGACGCTGACCACGCGCATTGTCCGTGCCCCACGGCGTGCTTGCGGTTTATCCTGTTTGTCCCTAAAGTGGAGAGTGGGTAACATGGAAGGATACCCTCTGATCCAATCTTTGAGACGGGTAGGGACCCCGAGGGTAGTTGCGCTCCCAAAGGTGATGTTGGTGTTGATGTCAGGACGCACACCTGGAGCCTTGGGTGCGTCTTGCCACCGGATGAACGCTAACATGATGTGTTCCATGGCATTCACAGCACGGAGATAATGAATGTAGGTGTGATGGAAGGAAAGACAAGCTGGACCCAAGCCAAAAAGCAAGGGTCCAAATAGGGGAGAAAGTGTTGGCGGGGTATGACCAGAAGACGAGCTGTGCGCCGTGAAGCGAATAAGGAGGCTCAGTAGGGTCCATAAGATCGTTCTCAGCACCGGAGGTAACGGCGGTAAGAAAGTGGCAAAGTGAGTCGGAGGGTAGTTGAGCGCTGGTGAGGGACCGAAAAAGACAATTAATTAGTGGACGATGCCTCATGTCTGTGAAAAGATCAAGGGAGAATGGAATGATGCATACCGGCTTCTGAGTCACGGAACTCCACATAATGATCCCAAGAGATAAGACCGCGGACGGCTTGTCCGCCGACTACTCTTACGACCCGCGCAAGACCCCAACGGATGCACATGCCCAGCTCATGCGGGCCTGCAAAACGAGCTTCTTCACGCCAACGATGTTCTGCTTCTTGAGACGAGGGGTGGGCACAGGTGTCCAGAAAGGCACGAATGAGACGCTTGATTGCTGACGAGGAGATATCAAGAGCGAGAGTGGAGAAAATGAAGGGAGTTGTGAGGCAGCGGGTGCCAAGTTCGACGGCGATGACGTCCACGAGGCGCACCACGTCGTCAAGACCAAGGATGACATGGCGCTCGAAGGAAAGATAGCCATAGTCATGTTCGAGGGACTTTTCCTCGCCAGATTCGTCGCGGGGTCGGTCGAGGTTGAGGGGGAGGAAGCTGCCGTCTGGTATCTGGGCAACGAGGTCGCTCACGTCGTGCTCTTGTTTGGGTGAGCTCAAAGTGCGTGCCCTGAGCTTGCCTTCGTGGCCACCTCTCTTCTTTTCCTTTGCTCCGTCCTTTTTCAAGGACATCTGGAACGGCGAGCCAGAGCCAGAGCGTGTGCTGTTCATATGGCCGAACTCATCGTAAGCGGGCTGTGCGCGGGCTACGAGAGCGTTGCCGGAAGACTTCTTGACTGGTGTCGAGGTGGTCCTTGAGCGCGAGAATAAGCTGGGCATGGAGAAAAGGAGGAAAAGAAGAAAAAAAAAAAGGAAACGAGGCTTTCGCGAGTGCACCCGATGCGACCTCTGAAACGAGTTGCAAGTTGAGGAGGAACTTTGAGCGCCGGGTTTCTCAGGATCAGCCACACCCGTCAACAAACTGAATCAATGTCGTGATGCTCATGCCATTACCAACTACTCGACCGTCCCACAACAAGCCATCAGCCTACATAGCATACCCGTTGTACACCGGACCCCGACTCTGTACTTGGGGATGAGCATAAGGAGAATAACCGTCCCTGGGCAGACCAACGGCTGCCCACTCTTCGCGCATCGGTGCCTGCGAGCTTTGCCAGCTCTCACCTGGCACCGCAAATGCGTACGACTGCGTCTCGTACGGTGATCGCGGGAATGGCGCAGCTACTTGTCGACTCGGAACCTGTGGCTGATCAGTAGGGGCGTAGCTCATCGTCGGGGAGACCTTGGGCGGAAATAGGGAGGAATAGATGCTCCAGCCCAGGAAGACCACCAACACCGCTGCAAGAGAGTCATCAACACCCGCTTTTGTGAGCACATCAAACCATGTGCACCTATCCCGCCCACCACGGCGACGGCGACTCCTTTATGGAAGTTGGCCCAGAAGCAGAGATTTGTGCCGCCACTATAACTAGCGTCAATTCGTGAGTGTACGAGTTATTCGACATACTTACATCGAGATATTACAATGAATGCCCGCATGAGCAACAGGCAAACAGGAGATAAATACCAATGCGGAGATGATGGCCAAGGAACCTACACGAGCTCAGCGACCGCTCAGGGATCGATAGTGAAGTAAAGACTTACTCATAACGCCGCTGTTTCGCACCGGTCAACAGTGAAGCACGTGCAGTTGAATTAATAGCTTGAGATTAGTGCAGCCACGTAGGGAGCGGTCGTGACGGAGGAGAGGGATACTGCCCAGCAGCGCTGGGGAGGTCTAGTGTCTCCATCAGCGTACTTGAATGGTGAGGGCAGCGTTGGGCCCTGTTTGCCGGGTCCTGTGGTCCATGATGGAGGGCGGTGATGGTTGCGGTCGATCACGGATGGCAGTGTCCCAGTAAACCTAAATACTTCGCCATGAGGCCTGTAGATCCTCTGTCTTTCATTGAAGATCGTTGTATGGACCTAAGTACACATCAGGCTGTTTGAAGGTCGGGATCCACTACTCGGATCCCTTCGCATACTTGCCTGTCTAAAACAGCGCTCCCCGCCATGCGCCGTGTGTTCACCGTATAGTTCTGTGAGACAGTAGGGTGTCTTGGTGTTGCAGCCATTACGGACTCGTCAGCCTGCTGTACCTTGAATCAAGGGAGTAGATGTACTACTCGAGCATCGACGCGTTCCATCGTTCGTAATCAGGGGACCATGTCCATGTTATAGCCATCATGATGTAAGTCACTCCGAGTCAAGCCTAGCAACCTACAGCAAGCCTGAGTTCCTTCCATCATCTACGTTTCGACTCGAAGACCCGTGTCATTGAATTTCTCCGTCTAGGTGGTACGTCCATACGCACACACTTTCAAGGGAGACAGAAAAGACCATAATCCTGACCGTCTCCCGTAGCGAGTTTGATGACGAGGCACTCCTGCAGCAAATCGGCTCCATCTGCAAGTGGGGCCACCCTTATGATAGCCGTCATCGCGTTTGCAAGTGCGTGTGCAGACTTCCCATGATATGTCAAGGGTATCATCTTCATCGATGAGAAAAAGACCGATCTTGCCTCGTTCTGAACCCGCAAGACGTCAGTGACGTTCAACCTGTGTGCACAAGTATGTAGCCGAAGCCCATGACCGCAGGGGATCCTATCAGGCGTTCTAGGATAAGCGTGGTTCCATCACCAATAATCATCCCAAATGCCGAAGGCGCTCCGGCGGCGTCCGTGAAACGCATTTTATTATCGAAGGGGACGTACATACCCACCATCTACGTGTCAACTCGAAGAGATGCTCATACTACCACATGACTTCGTAGACGATAGAAGCGTGGTTTGACCTTCTCGTTTCTCAAGTGGACCAGTGCCACGTCAAGGCCAGCTTCGAGGTCCATATCCAGAAAATTTGAGACACCGTGGCATCAGCGACGAAGAGAAGCCTATGCGCACTGGTCAATGAAATCTCAAGATATCGCATAGTACTTGCTCTGTTTAACCTCGTCCAAGGTATGGTGCAGCCCTTCGTTCCGAGAACTCGCCATGAGTTCCGCGACCTCAACTGCGAACAACGTGGGACCTGTACACGTTTCCTCACAAAGAGTGTCGTTTGTGGGCCTGTCTGTTTTCCGCTTTCAAAGATTGCTTGGTCTTCTCCGGGTTCTGACAATCTTCTTTTCTCGCCCACACGCTCGCGAAGATTGTCAAGGGAAAACGATAGTAGCAGTTCCTTACGTTGTGCAGTTGATATTCCGGTAATGCGTAGGCCGGTGATCCATAAACCTAGTACAGTAGAACTGCTCATAATGCGTAACGTCGGGTGGCCCTATTTTGTCATGCATTATGCGGCGGCTCATATGGCCCATGCCATACGACTTGGGCGATCCCAAATTATGAGGGATTATCCATTACTAGTAAGATCACGCCTCGGGTCTTCTGACCTGATGAAGGTGGATTGAGGGCCTTCTAGCTTTTTGACGCTCCTTGTTTGTAAACACTTCAGCATTACTTGCTACTCAGTTTAGCTTGGTCAGGTTTTGCGCGAAATATACCAGTACTCAGGGACTTTCTGCTCGCCACATCCACATGTCGGGCTGTGCTCTGCTGCAATCATTGTCTATGTGCCCACTTGAACATGAGGATGAGACTGATCCACGACTGTTCCAGTGCATACATTCCAGGCTATTTTTGCGATTACAGCACAAAGGGACCTCGCAATTTATATGACTGCTGTGCAATAGGTTTCGTCGTCATACCCTACTGGTAGATGTTAATAGACGCAAATTGGAAGTATGCGTCAGTGAAAGCGGTTGGGTTGTCTGCGGCATGTTGGGATTAGCGACAGAGGGATGAAACTGACTGGCTTGACTCACTGTTCACATAGTCTGGAAAGAGGGGAAGATCGCGCGCTTCAGTTTGTTCAAGTTAGCAAGGATAATGCTACGTACCAACGCAATCCGAGGGACACCCAGAAGCTGCATAAACAGCCGAATTACCAGCCCAGTCGCCACCTCCATGGAAGCTGAGTCCCTTGAATCCGCCTGAGAATAATTGATATAGACTTACAGAAAGTCAAGTTGATAATGATGTTGTTGGCATCAAAGTGGGTTGCCAAGTCACAATCTGTGTTGGGGAAGTATGCAACGGGTGTTCCCTAGAGAAAATCCTTTAGGGAATGCACGAAAGAACGAGGCTAACAATAACTTGCCCAGTTGCTTGTGTCAATAGTGGCAGCACCGCTGATTGCATCCGTAGGTGCTGATGCATCACCACGTTCCCAGAACCAAATACTGATGTAGTTGTTTGTGCGTTCTATGGCATACCTGGACGGTTTCTCTAAGACAGTTCAACGAATCGCCAGACGAGAGAACCTACCATCCACCACCGACATTATTAAAGCCGGGACCGAAGCTGTTGTAGTCCTCAGTCAACTTCACTCCGCATCCCGCGTTGCCGTTGACTGATAACAGTAAGCTGCGCTTCGAACGAGGGATTCGAGTGCCACACACCTGTGGTATCGCAGTCTGTGGAAACAGTGGTGCTACGCAAACGTTGAGAAGGAATGATCAAAGCATGTGTATCTCCTTCTTACCCGAGCTGCGTGATACCAGAACCGGGGATAGAGCAACCTAGAACAAGCGACGTCAACTACTCATCGGCGGCACATGGCAAGTCTACTCACCGGGACTTGTGTGGAGGGTCGATTGGTTTGGTTCTACGTTATTTACACCCTCGACAATATCGACTTCACCCTGTAAGACTAGTTAGTGCCAGAGACCTTTTGCAATACGAAGCAAGCATACGCCATTGGGCCAGTTAGACTCATCAGTCTCCCAGACAGCCTAAGTTAATTAGTTCCATTTGCTTCATATGATAGCAACGACATGCAGAAGCTCATGACTCACAGGCCACGTGCTTTGAGCGTCAATCAATATGTGAGATAGGGATTCAGGTACTGTATTGGAATGATACTGACCCACATCCCTGCGGCATGTGTGGGATATCAAACCTGAAAGTGAATATAAGTCAATAACACGTGCCTAATCTAGGGCATGCATCATACATACACTGCTACGTGGGTGGTATATTGATCATTAGTACGGATCCGAACGGAATTCCGTCCAGGCCCGCTTGACGAGAGGACGGTAGTGTCGTCCGCACGCATGATGAAAGTGTTACTAGTGGCATACGTGAGATTCAAGCTCTGAGCAGTCGCCTGATCAACGTAGTTCCTGCGGAAGAAGTCATAAGAAATATGCCGAGAATCAGCAAGACAACACTTACACGCGTCCGTTGGTGGGATCGGGGATGGCTTCAAAATTGAAGGCATTGTAAAAGCCCTCGCCAACGATACTGTCGCTGAGACTGTACGTTGCACCAGCCAAAACGGAACCAGCAAGAGACGTGAGAACGAGGCCACCATTCGCGCTTGAGAACTTCATGCTGACTACAGAGCTATACCAGGGAGAGGTGCGATGCTGATCGGGGTGCATGTCCAGTCATCGTATTTATGGGCTTCAGGAGCTGATGAAGATCACCAAAATAATGTCGATGAGAATGTACCATCGGCGACTCCGGGAGAGATGTGCCATGGGGTGCATGTGGCGTCAAGTTTGCGTCTGGGCCGGAGGAGGTGAGATCCGCGATAAACTGATGATTTACTATCAGTAAAGCTTTCCCCGACTTCTACCCCTGTTGCATAATAGGGAGGAGGGGATACCCTGATCATAGGGAGATGCGTTGCCAACGTTGCTGACCGATTGCTGCACGTGCAATTGGTCGTGTAGGGAGGGGACCCACAATTCAGGGACTCACTGATCACCTGCACCAGCGAGTCACGCGGCTTTTATAAAATACGAGTGAGAAGAACGTCCCGATATGTGAAATTAAACTTGAAATAGACAAGGATCTATGTTCAGAACATTGAGCTGACATACGGAACACGATGGTCACGATTGAAAATACACTTATCGTGAGTTCTTCATACATATTCATAGAAGTGTTGCCCTGTGGACATAAAAGTAAAGGTGGTACTGTAGGAAGGGAATGCGCTCGGGACGACCTGCAAACACCGCAACGCAGATGATAGAAATGGGACATCACCTGTCAGTGTCCTCATTTACATGAAGCTGTCTAACAAGGGGCTCTCGAGTGTGGAGAGTTACGCGTGGCGTGTCGGCCCGGGGCTCGCATTTAAAAAGAAAGAAAGACTGAATCTGCGCACTCCTCACCACGATGAGGTGCCCATACGGATGGTATCTGCCGGCCAAATGCTGCGCCCAGATATTTTTTTCCAGTGGAGATGTGAATACACCTTAAGGATCAAGGTCTAACTGTCCGATTCAGAGGAGTCACTCCTGACATCGGTAAAAAAACTCGCTAGCAACACAGAAAAGTAGGGAAGGGTGAACCACCATGTATATGGTATTCGGTCGCCCATCTCAAATTCTGGTAATGGCGGCATCAAGCAATGACGGGAGGAATCCGAGATGACGTTCAATGAACTCGTGTGGCAGTGATCGACTTCAAGTTTGTCGTTGCAACCAAGGTTATGTAACATAGCTTGTTTTAGGAAGCTGATTCCCAGTGAAAAGTGACTATGATCGGGCATGTTCGGACATGTCCGAGCATGTTTTCTCTGTCGATACACAAGAAATCATATGGGCACATTTATTGCTAACAAAACGGGAATTACTGGAATGTTCGTGTGTGGTACTATATGGTTATACATGTTTTTAGGAGGTGTAACATACTATGGCAGATCTCAACATACTGTGATTAGATGTCCCTAATTGCAACATCTGCTAATAAATGATATGCTATGTTGTCAAATGCTAATCACATCTACTCATAACTGATCCTGTATGCCATGGTATGCTCCCTAATGATCATGCAGTCTGTTCATTTCTGTTTAAAACTGATTATTTATGGTACGAGAACATCTACTGGTATCTGCTACATAATGCTAGACTCTCTAGTAAACTGTACAACTGGATGTGAAGAGTCCAGAAAGTGGCAACGAGTGCACTGAACAGCGGCAAGTGTGGTGAAGAGAGTGAGTGGCGAAGAGTCTGCTGGTACCCTGTACAACTGGATGCGAAGAGCCCAGTAAGTGGGGACAAGTGTGCTGAACAGCAGCAAGTGCAGCGACGAGAGCGAGTGGCAAAGAGTCCAAACAGCGGCGAGTGAGATGACCATGAGGAGAGCGAATGGCGAAGAGTCTGTTAGATTATTAGCAAGCGCGCATGTAGCTACAGCCACGACTGGCCCGAGCAATCACTGGTGCGCGCGTGAACCGACGCGCTCCATATCCCACGTATCACAGACCGTATGGACCATTTCATTATATCTACCGCGTACTTACTGTTTCTCGTATTCCTGTGTCTCGCGTACCTGGAGCTTGTCGAGCTCCTGATATTCCCTTTTAGTTAGTATTGAGATCTTTCGTATATAAGTAGTACCTTTTCGACAAGGAACACCTCAGTCCATTGTACCGCACGCGACTGAGTGCTCTCGTTAGTCGCACGCCCCTATTCGATCTAGTGCCCATTTCCTTCAGAGTCAGACAGCAGTGAGTGCAACAAAGAGAGTGAATGCAAAGAATATGAAACTCACTTCAAGGTATTGCATTCGATGGTAGTCTTCAAGAGTTGTGCTTCAAGAGACTTGCAGCGCTCCTTCCATGCAAGAGCCTCCTGCATATATGCGGGCTAATGACACATATAACGTCGTTAGCAGCTAGTAACTAAGAGTGCAGACAGGCCGAGCGAACGATAACCCTGCGAAAGAGTTAGTAAAGTGCAGATGAGTCCAAGCGAACGATAAACCTGCGAAAGGGTTAGTAAAGCGCAGACCAGTCTGAGCGATCAGTCGGCGAGTCTGAGCGAACGATAAGTCTTGGAAATGGGTAGTAGAGTTCGGACGAGAGTCTTGGAAAGGTTTGGCAAGTCTGGGCGAACGATAAGTCTGGGAAAGGGTCAGTAGAGTACAGACAAGTCTGAACAATCGATGGCGAATCTGAGCAAAAGATAAAGTCTGAAAAATGGTTAGCAGAGTCTGAGTGAATAGTTGGCAAGTCTGAGCGAACAATAAGTCTGTCAAAGGGTTGGTAGAGTTTGGACGAGAGTCTTGGAAAGGTTCAACGAGTCTGAGTGAACAATAAATCTGGGAAAGGGTTAGTATACGAGTCCGGGCACGAGCAATCCTGGCCTCGCTCATCAGGCTATAACAAATCTGTGGTTGCTGTTTGTCTCACTAGTGGGACAAACTTGCACAGTTGAGCTTAAAGAAAGCCAACACAGACGAGGGTAGGGAAAAGATTAGTAGAGTCCGCCAAGTGAGGTTGGGAAAGGTTTGGCCAGTCCGGGTGAATGATAGTGTTAGTAGAGTCTGGGAGAGTCTGAGCACAGCCCGGGGTTTGGCAAGTCCAGGCGTGTTATTTCTGCTTCATAGACACGATCAGATACGCGCAGATATAATCATACAAATATTAGTAAATACATAGATTAGCATACAAGGTCAGCCGCCATCATAGTCACTTTTCACTGGGGCTAATGTTGGAACCGTTCGGTTTCAGGAGCGTCAAGTCAATGACGACGATCCTGGGCTGTTAGTACCTGATGCGGGAATCTAAAAGTCTTACGATTGTAACGCTGGTGATGGGGTCAATGCAGGGTTTCATGACCGCGACATCGACAAGACGCTAATCCGAAAAGCTCGAGTGAGGCGAAGACGAGGGGTACCCTCTTGGACCGAGGGATCGTCCAAAAGATCTCATAAATTTGTACGAGCGTCACGACTCTGCGAAAATAGTAGTAGAGAGACATGATGTGCATATTCTTGAATTCCATCTGATAGTCGATTGGGTGCATAGCCTACAGTATGTGCGACATGTTATCCGAGGACTACATAGGATCAATGTGTTCGTGTATCGAATACCACATCCTTGGGGGTCGGGATGACGAGGAACCGTGACTTTCCACTATGAAGTTCCACCCTGGACAGTGAGCTCCAAGCCCAAGCGGGGGGGAGGGGGTCGATGATAGCTGATCCATAGATCTCATCAGACTCGTCATTCAACTTGAATTCCATTCTGTCTTGGACAGCTCCGTCAACACGTATACGACGGACTGTCCCACGACTGGAGACATGAAGTGCACATCCCAGGCGGACACGGCTGGTGCTTCCTGCTCCCAGAGGACCTGGTGTCCATGAGACTGCTAACGAGACGGACTTGCCGTTTGCCATCAGATAACACTGCGAGGGTCTGAATAGCATAGGATCCTAAAGGCGAGTTTTGGGGGAATACGACGCGTGGACATGGTTCAGGAGAGTGGTCTTTTAGGAGTTTTGACATTACTGAAGACAGTATCACTGGGACTAAGATGGCGCGCGATGACATTACTTTGGTGCGAAACTGGTGAAAAAACTAGTCTTATTACCAACCCACGATGCCGACCGCTGTCATTTAGCACCTAGGAAAGCTTCGCAAATCCGACCTGTAAGTTTTCAAGGTCAAACTTAGTATAGACACCGTAGAGGAAGGCATTCCCAACGACCCAGAATGCTGCAATAAGGAGAGAGGGTTCAGTAGTCAGGATGGTTTTGTGGGAAAAACTCACGAACGTCGATGTTTGAGCTAGCGATGCTGCTCATACACTGTGATGGGTCTTCCACAA
>JBBPKJ010000458.1:0-24427 GCA_038089195.1 Brasilioporus rufonigricans
AACTATGACCGTGGCTGAGTACTTCCGGAAGTTACTGAACCGGCCCCTACGATTCCCCGACAACATCTGTATTGAGGTATTCGTGCCCCTTCTTGTGTCTTCCTCTACTAACGAATTGCAGGTCGGAACTGGCGCGTTGTTGCCGCTCGAGCTTTGTACCGTCCCGCCTGGGCAGATTATGCGCAAGCAGGTGCCCCCCGAGAAAATGAAGGACGTTCTCGACTTCGCGACCAAGAGACCCCATGAACGCCTACAAAGTATAACCAATGGGCTTTCGGTAGCTTGGTTTTTCGGTCCATCACTTTCTCTCATTAAGCAACATTCAGGTCCTTGGATATGGCCAGTCCGAATATGTCCGCCAGTTTGGGATAACCGTCGACGAAGCAGCGGGCCCGCTTAATGTCCCAGCACGTATCTTGGCATCTCCTAAACTCCGATATGGTCAAGACAGCCCACGGCCAGTTGTCGTGAGTCTTTGAGTACTATGCTAATACCCCACCATTCAATCTATATCATCACAGGCGCCCGTTAACGGCGCGTGGAATATGTGCATTAGATTCATTTTGTCTTAGTTGCTAATAGTTGACTTCCTGAACAGGATTGATAAGTGTTTCTTCAGGCCGGCTAGCATTGAACGCTGGATGGTTGTTATCTACGAACGTCAGCAGCGGTTCGGTCAGCAAGCGGCGCAAGATATGATTGATGATTTGCTGCGTAGTTGCAGTGCTGTCGGTGAGTGGGCCTTGGTCAGTTCGGCTTGATCGCCATATAATAAATCTGTTATTAGGGATCAGAGTCAATGACACCAACCCCCTGGTTACCTGGCAGAATGGCCAGGATCATATCGCCGAAGTGAGTCTTAGAGCTTCATCCAATGAAGATGACTCACGAGACTTCTAGCAACTACGTGCAGCTGGGAACGAGTGCTTCCAGAAGACGAAGCAACGTCCGACACTCATTGTCGTCGTACTCCCGGACAACGGTAATGACATATACACCGCAGTAAAACAGTGTGTCGAAAACGCTGCATATCTGCATCACATCAACTGATCGCGCTATAGCTTTGGTGATGTTACAGTGCGCCTGTCACCTTCCTCCACCTGGCTGCAGGTTAAATTACCCAAAGGTTGGGGTAGCGACCCAATGTTTGAAGAGTTCCAAATGTTTCCGGGCAAAGGCCCAATATTACGCAAATGTGTGCTTGAAGTAAGTGGGATCAGGATATGGCAGTCAGCGATTCTCACATTGCCAAGGATGAATGTCAAACTTGGGGGGATCAACACGATCCCTGATCCCCAGTCCGTTACTGTACTTACGGACCCTCGCAACCCGACGATTGTGATGGGTAATGTTACTTTACTCACGCCCTTGGGGGAGAGCTCACACCGTTCATGAACTAGGTGCTGATGTCATCCATCCCGCACCTGGCTCAGACGGTCGTCCTTCCTTCACGGCCCTCGTCGGAAACGTCGATTCTAACTCAGCGAAGTATGTTGCAACTAGTCGCGTACAGAGCTCTCGTGAAGAGATTATTCAAGATTTGAAAGAAATGTCAAAGGTTGTTTAATTTCGTGACTGGTCGTGGCTGGGCACTGAAATTTTATCCTAGCATGTTTTGACCATGTACATGAGATACAGGCAAGCAGTTGAGAAGAAGACCGGCGATATTGCGCCTAGCCGCCTTATATTCTTCAGAGGTTCGCTTTCTGGAGAGTCCCAGTATTCACCTAATCTTGATCACCAGATGGTGTTTCGGAGGGTCAATTTAAGCAAGTCTTGGATAAAGGTTTGTTTTCTCTATGGTCTTCCCGCGCCATGTTAACATCTTTTCTCTTAAGAACTCGATGCGTTGAAGGGTGCGCATCAACCTCGACGTTCTAAATGTCTCTTTACCTATTCTCACAGCCGCTTGTACGGATCTCAAAATTAACCCCAAAATCACCGTCATTATCGTTGCGAAACGTCATCACGTTCGTTTTTTCCCTAAACAACAAGGAGACGCTGATAGGAGTGGCAATTGCCCTGCGGGAACGGTCGTCGACCAAGTTGTTGCCCATCCCACTGAATTCGATTGGTATCTACAAAGCCACGGAGGATTACTCGGCACTAGTCGCCCTGCACACTATAATGTTCTGTACGATGACAACAAGTTCAAGTAAGATATGATTTGACCCTGTTTGGCCTGGTGTTCAACGATGTTTTCACAGCGCGGATAGTCTTCAATCCTTGTCATTCGCCCTTTGTCATGTATATGCTCGTTCCACTCGCTCCGTTTCAATTCCCGCGCCAGTGTATTGTACGTCTCTCGCCACTCCCTTCCAAATGTGGACTCAAGTCGGTTTAGATGCAGATATTGTGTGTAGTCGCGCGAAGAATCACTACGATCCTCAAGGAACCGTGGATTTCTCCGACTCAGCTACACAAGCTGATACCTCTCAGGCGGAAGGTGCACTCGAGGCATTCCGACGGGGCTTCAAGCCGTTGCATGCAAACATGCAGCCGCTCATGTACTTCTCTTGAGTGCTTTTCTGCTGGCTTCGGACCGGGGGCTCGTCAAACCAATTTCGTCATTCCTATTTCGTTTGTGAGAATTTCCCGTTTTCCAACACACCCCTTGTCTCGCGAATTGATGCCACGCCTCTCCAATATGATACCTTTTGTAATAAAAACCCATCCAATGAATGTATGACAGTGCTCCCGAGCCTTGGGACCCTATTTAGCGCATGGTGGGAATGCAAAGGCTTGTTTGACTGTCTACAGGTACACCCCATTTTCTTGCTCTTCAGCGTCTGGAATCTCAGGATCCACTACTGACACACGCTCGACCGGGGAAAGGTCCAAGGCATTTGAGCTGGAGCGCAGGGTATTCCGTGGAGACTCGGTCGTGCCTTCTAGAGGAGTAGAAGGGGTCGAAGGCATGAGGGGCTCAGACATCTGCGAAAAGGAATGTCCATGATGGGTCAATGCTAGTTTAAGCATAAAGATGCGTTCGTCCTGTGATGCTCTGTACATCGTCAGCACTAGAAAAAAAGATTATGTCAGGGGATCCTACGTGCATTGTAATCTCGTTTTCTTTCACGGCTTGGCTGACTGACTGATCTGCTTCTTGTGAGGCGAGTCCCTGCAAGTATTCTCGCAGCTCGTCTTGAGACCGCCTCAGATGCGTCAAGGAATTCCTCAAGCGCGCGATCTCTGTTAAAACTGTTAACATCAAGTGGCTATTGCTAATCTCTGAAATCAGACCATCCCATGCTACCGCAGGATCCAGAGCAATGGCCTGAGACAAAGAGAACGGCTGAGGAAATCTGGGATTGTATTCCATAGATGACGATGACTCGAATGATCCAAGGGGTAGATCTGACTAAGCGCGCCGTGCTTGCAAACCTCATCAGCGAGCCATGCCGCCTCCATTCCTTGTTCTTGTCGACACCGACGACGTCAGGCAGGATCACTTGCTCGCAGTCTGTCGAGTTACTTCGGTGATATCCAGACACGCCCATAACGTCTCACCACTCTCTGCACGCCACATACTGATCGATGACCTTTCTACAGACCCTGATCAGATCATCGCCGATCTTGACGCCGGAATTGACAGTGCCATTGTGCCCCTTTCCCTAGCGAAAAAATTAGTCGGCATCGTTCCTGCTGCCCGCTTGACCCTTCTCCTTGACGTTGCCAATGCTAGCGCCGTACCAGACTCCCTCCGTAGCGCCGTCTCTGGCGTGCTCCTCAAAACAATCTCAACAGATATCGAGCTCATCCGCTCCATTTCCACTTTTTTTTCTGGCTTGTCCATCCACGTCTTATCGCAGGACAAACCAACCTCTTCGACAATCAGAAAACTCGCTTCAATCGGCGCACTACTTGTCATCCCTTTCTCTGAACTCGAAAAGTCCATCACGATTGCTGACGCCTTCCTTGCTCCAGTCATATCAGATAGATCTGATGGACTTTTTCCGACCATTGTCTCCTCGTACACCCAGGGAGGCAGATCCCTCGGTCTCGTGTATTCTTCCCGCGAGTCCGTCTCTCAATCCATCCTGACGGGCAAGGGGATTTACCAGTCGCGCAAGCACGGTCTTTGGGAAAAGGGAAAGACTTCTGGAGCGACACAAGAAGTCGTGCGCATTCGCATTGACTGTGACTCGGATGCGCTCGAATTTTTAGTCATTCAGTGCGGTTCAGGGTTTTGCCATCTCCCACAACCATCGTGCTTCGGTAGTATTGACGGGCTTGCCGCGCTCGAAAGCACCCTCATGGCGCGTCTTACTTCTGCACCCGAGGGATCTTATACACGTAGGCTGTTCAGTGACCAGGAGCTCCTCCGAGCCAAGATCAGAGAAGAGGCGGATGAACTCTGCCGTGCGGAGACCAAAGAGGAGGTAGCCTATGAAGCCGCTGATCTGTTTTATTTCGCTCTGACACGATGTGTCGCTGCTGGAGTATCCCTCCGGGACGTCGAAGAAATGCTGAACAAAAAAGCCGCCAAAGTCACGCGGCGGCCAGGGAACGCAAAGCCCCTATTCATATCAAATGACAAGAGCTCTCAGGGCGGGCCAAAGAACCCCCAGAAATCAAAAGCTGCCGTGGACCCAAATGCGCCGATCGCCATGCGGAATGTGGATCTGTCGTCTGTTGGTCCTGAAGAACGCGCTCAGTTGCTGAAACGCCCTGTGTTGAGGTCTGATGAAATGATCGCCAAGGTGAAGCCAATTGTCGATGACATTCGCAAGAGAGGCGATACTGCTCTTCTCGAGCTGACCGCCAAGTTCGATAAAGCGCAACTCGAGACGCCAATTCTCTTTCCGCCCTTCTATCCGTTCCCTTCTACCACGGCGCCGCTAGACCCAGCTGTCAAAGACGCCATTGACGTTGCTTATGTCAATGTGCGGAAGTTTCACGCAGCGCAGGTCCAAGACAGTCCCTTGGTTGTAGAAACCATGACTGGCGTGACCTGTTCGCGGTTCGCACGAGCGATAGCACGAGTTGGGCTTTATGTACCCGGAGGGACCGCTGTGTTACCCTCCACTGCCCTAATGCTTGGTGTGCCCGCACAAGTGGCAGGCTGTGAGCAGATCGTGCTCGCAACGCCCCCGCGCGCTGACGGCAGCGTGTCTCCAGAGGTCCTTTACGTCGCTCACCTGGTTGGTGCGCACGCCATCCTCAGGGCCGGTGGAGCCCAGGCAGTCGCTGCTCTGGCTTATGGTACCGAAACGTGCCCAAAGGTCGACAAGATCTTTGGTCCCGGAAATCAGTGGGTAACAGCAGCCAAGATGCTCGTTCAGAACGATACGGAGGCCCTGGTATCTATCGATATGCCAGCTGGCCCGTCGGAGGTGCTGGTGAGTGGTCTCCGACTCTGTCCGCCGAAGTGGTGCACGTGCGCGTGCGTGCACCGCGTTCGTTGTTCTTGTACGAATGACGAACGCGGTTTTTTTCATCGCCAGGTCATTGCAGACGAATCGTGCAACCCCGGATTCGTTGCCGCCGATCTCCTTTCACAAGCCGAGCACGGCGTCGATTCCCAAGTCGTCTTGGTGACCTCCCCCTTGTCAGAAGACAAGCTGACAGAGATAGAAAAGGAGGTCGACAGGCAAGCGCGGGCTTTGCCGCGAGTTGATATCGTGCGAGAGAGCGTGTCACGCAGTCTGATCGTGAAGACGTCTGGACCCAAAGAAGCGCTCGAGTTTTCGAACGCGTATGCACCAGAACATCTCATCCTGCACTTGCAGGACGCCTCTGCCTGGGTGGAACACGTGAAGAATGCTGGAAGCGTATTCGTTGGACCTTATTCTCCTGAAAGGTCACTTTCCGCCAGTTGATAGGCGAGTCAGCATACTGATCTTGACTTGGTAGTTGCGGAGACTACGCTTCCGGAACGAACCACACACTTCCTACGAATGGATATGCTCGTCAGTTCAGTGGAGTGAACACGATGTCTTTCCAGAAGCATATCACTTCGCAAGAGATTACTGTGGAAGGGTTGCGGAAATTGGGACCAGTCGTCGCGACACTAGCGGACTGCGAAGGGCTACAGGCTCATGCAAACGCTGTTCGGATACGGTTAAGCGAATTCTAGAAGGCAAATTTTGTAGAGAACAACGTCCTGTTCCAATGTCGCTGATGTAAGTTGCACGGATACCTCTAGGATAATGATGACGTGGTATAGCGATCAGTGATCCAGGTGCGATTAATGATTGCTCGAAATGGGTGACAGAGCAAAGAACAAAGATCGAGCTACGAGAGCATGTATTCTAGTTGGTTCTATAGAGTGCACGCTTGGCTACCTTGACGATAAGTGGGGTGTCAGGGAAGGAGAGATCTTCTAGGACTTTGGCATACTAAGAGGATACGGATATCAGCCGGGGATACACCCATGTCAGCACAGAAGACTCACGGGTGTTGGCACGTCAGCGCCGGTAATTCGTTCGACGGGTGCGTCGAGGTAGTCAAAGGCTTCACTCTCGACTATCTGAGCGCAGATTTCACTTCCGACACCAAAGGCAGGGAAACCACCCTCGACGATAAGTAGTCTGGAGAGGTGGTAAGAACGAGAGAATGACGTGAATTCAACGGGACTTGCCGGTTAGTCTTTTTGACCGATGCTTTGATGGTATCAATGTCGAGAGGACGAATACTACGGAGGTTGATGACCTCGGCTTTGATGCCTTCTTTGGCAAGAATTTCGGCGGCCTCTAGGCTGTGGGTAACCATCTTACTGTGTGCGACAATGGTGACGTCGGACCCCTCGCGCTCAATTTTAGCTTTGCCGATGGGAAGGAGGAAATTGTCGGACATGGCGTCGGCCGACATGGGGAAAGAGACACCATACATCATTTCGTTCTCTAGGAAGACGACGGGGTTAGAATCCCGGATGGCGGACTGTGCGAGATGAGGACATGTATTAACAAGTAGAAAAAGTGATCAAGACGTACCTTGAGAAGGCCCTTGCAGTCCTCGGCACTCCACGGGCTGACGACCTTGAGACCAGGAATTGAGCCATACCATGCAGCGTAGTCTTGTGAATGTTGTGCAGCGACACCGGCGGCAGCACCGTTGGGACCACGGAAAACGACGGGACATGGGACGTTTCCGCCAGACATGTAGTAGGTTTTGCCGGCAGAGTTGACGATTTGGTCGATGGCTTGCATTGCAAAGTTGAATGTCATGAACTCGCAACTGTGGAAAGGTAAGTGGGAAGGCAAGACGAGATAGGTAAGGGGCACACATTGGTCGGAGGCCAGCGAGTGCGGCGCCGACGGCGAGGCCAGCAAAGCCCATCTCGGTGATGGGCGTGTCGACGACACGCTTCTCGCCGAACTTGTCCAGGAGGCCCTTTGTGACCTGGAACGGAGGGGATGAGATTGGACACGTGTGGATGAAAAGAGGGTAGTACTTTGTATGCGCCATTGTACCGGGCGACCTCCTCGCCCAAGACAAAGACCGACTCGTCGCGCAGCATTTCCTCCTCCATGGCCACGTTGAGTGCGTCTCGAACGGTCATCTGTGGATAGGGTGAGTTGTGCGAAAAGTGCTCGGGGAGCGAACCGACCGTGTTGTCGGACTGGGTTGCATAGCTGCGGGCGATGGCAGTTGTAGAAGTGCGGGCACGAGCGTTGGCGAGGGCGGGTGCGAGGCGGGAGAAGGCGGCGCGCAGAGCAGCCATTTGGAAGTGCGAGGGAGAGGGCAAGTCTGGGCGGGCCGCGCTTGCAGTTTTGGGACGCGGACGAACACGGAAAGACACTCCGACATGGACTCGCCCAGCCCCGTCGTCCTCGTCACAGGCGCATCAAAGTCGTCTCGTTTTATCACTGCCGTGCGCTGCAGACTGACCGTAACACAGGGGCATCGGGCTCGCCGTCGTCGCGTCTCTCCTCCAAGACCACCGCGCCCGCGTCGTCGCCCTCGCACGCTCCTGCACCCCCGAGCTCGCCCAACTCATCGATGCCCATCCTGCATCTCTCCTCGCCATCTCGTGTGACGTGTGAGTCTCCGCGTACCCGCCCCCGTCAGTATTTGTCGACATGCAGCGTCCCCCAGCTCAGACGAGTCCGCCCAGGCGCAGGCATTTGCCCGGGCATGGGACACATTCGGTCCCGTCCTCGACGGCCTGATCCTGAATGCTGGCACACTCGACCCCCTGACCCGCATCGGCGATCCAGCAGCATCCCTCGATGCCTGGAAACACCACTTTGACGTCAACTTCTTTTCGCTCGTCGGCGCACTCAAGGTCGCCCTCCCAGCACTACGCGCAAGCCCCACCGGTCGAGTGATATTCGTCAGCTCAGGTGCCGCTACCGGAGACACACCAGGTTGGGCACCCTACAACGCAGGCAAGGCAGCCGTGAACAGTCTCGCAAGGTATCCCCATTTCCCAACTCGGTCCCAGCGACCTGATGGACCCTCGGCAGAACATTAGCCAAGGAAGAGCCTTCCCTCGTTTCGCTCGCGATCGCCCCTGGAAAGGTCGACACAGCGGTACGTTATCCACATTCGGTGTCCCCTCGATCACGCAGACCAAGGCCCGTGACAGATGCAGGAAGCCCTTAGGACTACTGGTGCTCCTCACATGATCGCATCCGATCTCAAGATATTTCTTGACGCTCATCGCGACGGAACTTTGGTCAAGCCATCGGACGTTGGCTACGTGATTGCGAATCTCGCTCTCCGTGCACCGCTCAGCCTAAGTGGTTCTTTCGTACGGTACAACGACGAATATTGTAAGGAGTTTGCAAGGAATTAAATCAACATGTCCTCTTTCTTCTATCGGAGCCGAATGCGAAGCTGCTGAAGGAATCATCCAAGAAGTCGTCTGATGCTGCTTTATCCATCTCGCTTCACCCATGTGTTTATATCACTTCGTGTCCTTCGGAAAGGCATCACTGCCATGACCCAACATGCGAGTGTCGATAGCGCCTCCCCGTCCACCTCCCCGAAGATCATTGATGTACACCACCACGTCTTTCTCGACGCCCAGAGAAAGGCCAAGAAAAATGCTCTGGTTGGTTGGATCACTCCCCCAGAACATCTTCCATGGCGACCATCACCAGCCATGTTGGCAATGGACGCGATGGGCATTCAAACCGCAGTCCTTTCGCCACCTCCTGTTGCCACCGCGAGCAGAACTGAAGTCAGGACTATGAATATCTACCTATCACAGCTTCGCGCAGCATACCCCACAAGGTTTGGTTTCCTCGCCGGCCTTCCGACCCTGGGTGATGTGCAAGGTTCAGACACTCTGAAGCAGTCACGATGTTACCATCTCCTGACAATTCATTTGATAGGTGCACTCGATGAGATTGCCTTTGCCATGGATCACCTGAATGCCGATGGTTTCGCACTCATTTCGTCCTATGGGACGGGAAACACGGCCAGTGGGATCTTCCGGACCGCCCGTCTCGCTTAGTACTCACGATCTCGTAGAGTACATTGCAGACGATCTATTCGATCCTATCTGGGACGAGCTGAACAGGAGGCACGCAGTCGTTTTCCTTCACGGTGCCCAGACACCTTCATCAACGCCCTATCCTCATCTCTTCCTGGGGCTTCCCATTAGCGAGGCAAGTGTCCCCGCTGATCGATCTCATACATGCACAAACACCAAAATCCAACTTTGCACCAAAATAGGTCCCGAACGAGACGTACAAGGCGGCCGCCCATCTGGTCGTCACGGGAAAGAAACGCCACTTTCACCACGTCAAAATCGTCCTCGCACATCTAGGAGGCAGCACGCCATTCTTAGCCCCCCGTGTGGCGGCCTTGTCACACTATATGGGGTGCCCACTCGGTCCGGAAGAGATTCTCGAAGATTTCAAGACGTTCTACTATGAAACGGCCCTCACTTCGCATCCGACGACCCTTGCCGCCCTGGACGCGTTTGTCCCAATCGATCGTATTTTGTTTGGGAGCGACTACCCTGGTAGTGTCCTTCCGCCTGTGGTCCGAGATCTATCTATTGATTGAACCGGACGTTAGCGGTCAGCACTGCGACCTCGAGGTGGTATACCATGCACCTAGAGGACCACTATGCCAGCGAGCCACGCAAGCTAGAATGCATACTACGAAACAATGCACTCGCCCTCTTTCCACGGCTCCGTGCGTAAACCAACATGCTCGGTGTGGTTCCATCATTGGCACGGCAGTGGCCTTGTCAAGGTTAGGCTTACGACACACAACTTTCCACAAAGCATGTATTGTGCAAGGTACAGGTGACAGGATATGTAATGAATAAATCGAGGGAATCTATCCATATATATTACGAATTGAGAGGGTGTTGTTAAATGTCTAGACACCGAACCTGTAGGGCAACGCGTATTAGTCCACGTCCCACGATAGGTGCGGTGCGATGCATACCTCCGCTTACTATGCTCGTAAACCAAGTAAGTGATCGACACTGATGGCACGACCTGCAAATAACAGTTAATGAGTCACGGGTCTTTTCCGGGTACCATGCAACGGAAACCTTGGCCAATGTCGGAAATAATCCGCGGTAGAAACCTCTCCAACCGTCCCGCTGGTATGTCCTCTGGACCACATCCCAAACGCCCGCATAGCGTTGCGGATGTCCTGGTGAACCTGATGCTTGTAGTCGGGTGCGGACCAAGTTTAGGGGGTAAACACTGATAGCGCCGACGCTTCCAGATATACTTCCGAAAGCGAGCAGAGCAAGGGCGCCCGGTTCTTCCAATCCAGTAGAACGGAGATATGTTAGTTTGAGAGCCTCGAACGTGCTCATGTCGATTGCAGAATAACTGTCAAAGAATATGAAAAGCGGAGCAGTATTTTCGACAGACGACACACGGGAAAACTCCAACGAGACCGATCTACAGTCGGTTTAGGGGGAGATAATGCAAAGTAAAAGTAGAAGACTGACAGATAGTCCACGATAGAATGCCCTGAATTTCCCCAGTTTCCAGACATAGCGCGCCGCACCTGCCAAACTTCGCTTCTCCCCGGTGGTACTCATCATCTGGGTCTAGCAAGGACTCGATAAGGACATCGGCTGAGGGATGGATGGATCCCATACCTTTAGCGTTTCGATGGGGTATATGCCTATATTGTCATGAGGAAAAGCACACTGCAGACAACGGCTCGAAACTCACTGAGTTGACTAGATATTCCTCCGATGCCGCCAGATAAAAAGCGACTGCTGGCACTTATATCTCGGGAGTCTTCGACATGATCCCAGTATTTAGCAAATGTGCGTTTCTGTTCCCAAATGCTGAGTATTACGCGCTGGACACGGGTACGTGAGGAGGACGAACAGCTGTCTCGTATGTCATGAACTTTATGGCCGACTCTGGAAATATCTTCATTACAGAAAGCCCATTTCCCGTCCAAAAAGCCAAGATGCCGCCCTCAGCATATATACGAGCCATAGCACCGCCTATAGCCTTCAAGCCGTTGACGCTGGGTTTAGGGCCCACGAAAGTCCCTCCCATCTCAGGGGCACGAGTGATCAAGAAAATTTTGAGGCGGTCGAACGGAGCAGTACATGTCCTCGAAACTAGTGAATTGTCAGCGGCTATCGTTTGTGTATGGCAGATAGTTTACCTGCACCCGCTATACCACCCGCCAAGAGAAACTTGACTGCTGCATGACCATGTAACCAATCGCGGTTTTCCTCCGGCTCCTCCTCGACCTCACCTCCGTGATTGACGGAGGTTAGCTGTTCTCCAGGGACTCGTAACGATGTCATTGACGCGAGACTGTCATTAGCACTTAGACTGACATCACCTTGCGTACGTCAAAGGAATTCATAGGTGGAGCACAATATAGGTGACGAGACGGCAGACCTTCCATGGTCACTCCCACTGATCCCCTTCCATCGATTCCCATGAACTTCCTCACCTCGTAATACCGGTAAATCTCGGCGGTAGATACCTCCCGAGAGAGGAGCAACAGGAAATCGCGAAATTGTCGAAAGTTGATAACATGGGAGTGGGGTGATTGCGTCAAGGATGTAATGAATTCTGCCAAGGCGGTGGGTGAGAGGGTGATTCCTGCGGACGTATTGAATAGCGGTGCAACATGTAGCATCGAGGCGAACTCACCGGCATTTTCCAATGCAACCCGGAGTTCCTCCGAGTCCAGATGACCGTTCCCGTCCAGATCGAGGTCGTCGTGGAAGACGCACCACAGCTCTAAGAGCAATCCGTCAGCAAGGGACAGTAAGGCGATTCCATTTTGAACCATCACTGACCAGCCTCCTTTGCTTCCGCATAATCCCGGAACTCCGGCCAAGATAGGTGGGTCGGGCTTTGACAGGAGATATGGCCACCACACCGCCGCAATAGCTCGTCTTCATAGACTCTCCACATGTTCTCGGCCTTTTCTGGTGTTAGTGACTCGCCAAGACAGATACCGAGAGTGGCCGCGGCCTCCGAACCCTGACGGCGTGTAGTGGGCAGGCATCGCCAAAGTTCATGGAGTCTCCGTTCCCGGTTTTCTTTGCCCTCTTGTTCCCGGAATTCAAAAAGGGTGTGAGGAAGTGGACGATAAGGTAGCGGGTCGGACCTAAGTCGTGGAATGAATGGGCGATCCCGAGCGCCAGATAGACATGCTTCGTAAACTTCACGCCCTGTGGGTTTGGGACGCGAAGAAGACACGACCTCGGACATGGAATGAAAGGTCGAGCCTGCGGTTACCAGATTTTGAAGAGTGAGGAGCGTCAAAAGGACATCGTCGGGTGGGATCGCTGCATCAACGAGGTTGGACTGGTCTACAATGTTTGTAATTGTTACTAGCGACTTATTACTTCCACATGGCATCTCCACATTAATGTAGCTAGGTAAAACACTAGACCCGAGGCCTAACAATAGTTTAGGTAAATAACTGCTACATTCTCCCGTCCTTGCTTTTGCCTTCGCACGGATTACAAGAAGAGACACCACCCAGCACGCTTAGATGTTGAAGTGGTCCAAGTACGGTATTGCATTGATACATCCATCTGCACAGTCCCATGCGAAAACAGAAGACGCCGTACTAGCAACGTGTGTCACCGACACAAGAATGCCGATACAATCAGCGATCCAATACGCTGCAGCCCCTGCGCCAGCGCTCGATGAAGTGTTCTAGGCTTCGAGTGTTGCGACATAATCGGCGGAGGCGCTTCTAGCTTGGTCCGCGCATATTCCAGCGACGTTTCCCTCTTTGGGGGTTCTAACCTGATTGGTACCCCGTAACCAGCACGGGAAGGGTTCTCCGGCCACTTTTCAGAGTGCACGGTTGATGGCGGAGTCGTGCGCGCAGGCGTGTAACTTGACCCCAATGTGGAATGTGACGGCGCCCTAGCGTGGCCCGTGTGCGGGGAGTAGTCGTTTGTCGATAGCGACGATGGAGGGGTAGGGAGCTTGCGTGGACCGAAGAAATTTCGTGTAACCTCAGGTCTGGCTACGGGTACAGTTTGCATTACCTCACGGGTTTCTACGACAGAGCTATCCTGCACTGGGATTTCGGGCAACGGCCGAGAGGCGCGTGGGGGCGTCGGCAGTGGTGGGGGAGGAAGAGGCGGAGAAGGTAAAGGCGGAGGAGGGAGGGGCGGAGAAGGCAAAGGGGGTGGAGGTGGAGGTGGCAGGGGCGGAGAGGGCAGAGGTGGAGCGGGCAATGGAGGCGAGTAGCGTGACTAAGAATCGTCAGCAAATGTGAGATGGTAAGGGATAGTGGACGCACAATATGCGTTATCGCAACTGGGGAATCACTTTGCGAGATAGATTCAGCTGACCGAGACTTCTGACGCGGAAGCGGAGGCGTCGGTGGACGGTATTCCTACCTAATGTTGAGTTCGAATGACTATTTCACCTTCATCGCTCACTCACTGCTTGTGGCTTGCGTTTGCCGGCCGGCCGTGTCCAAGGCGTGGGAGAGTGAGGACGAGATAATGGATCTCCATCGTAACTTTCGGATGGGGAAGGTGGATTAAACGTGTAGCTCCTCGACGTCTCAAACTCCTGTGACTATGTGAGCATTGCCACATTGGTAACGTCGCTGAGCGCCGCTGCCCACCGTGCTGGCTGGAGACTGCCGCAATGGCTCTGCTTCCCCATCGAGGTCAGTCGAAGGTCCTTCATGAGTTGAAAAGTCAACTACTGTGTTAATGGTAGGCAGTGTTGACCGCCGCTCTCTGGAGACAACCCTATCGATCACGTCCTTCCAATCGTCTGGGAGCTGGTCGGTAATGTATAAGTGTCGCTCTTTGCGAAATGTAAGCATTCCTTACCGGTGGTCTGTCACCCGGTATAGGAGGGGGTGAAGAAATCGAAGAGAGAGATATTTGCCTGAAAGGTGCTCCTGGAGATGAGGGAGGGGAAGGCGGCGGTGAAGGGATGAATTTAGGGACAGGTTTCCTGTGGCTCATCGAGCGCACAGGCTCCACTTGAGACATGGCTACTGGAGCCGTGGGTGATCCTCAGAGACGCGAGAGCAGAACTGAGCGCCGAACTGTAGAACCACTAACTTTTAGGCGGGACGATTGTACGCTGGAAGCGCAGCTGGGTGGATAGAAGGACTATTATAAGTGAGTAATGAACTGGGAGACGTGAGCGGGCTCATATAGGGAAAGGAAGGGGCATGCTTCAAGCTGTACACGGGCAGTAGTCACTGAGGGAACCTGCCTTAAGCCCACCAGCCACGTTGGGACAGGATGCTCATGAATGGGACAACACGACCCACCTCATGTTTTCCATAAATGTGCGGTGCTTGTGAACAGCCGCGAGGAGGTCCATGATCACGACAAATGCGTACCTGAGTCGAAGTATAGAGCGGACCCATCCGTCTCGACTACGTCACGGCCATGGCAACCTATATGGATCAATGGTCCGACCAAGTCGAGGGTTCGAGTCCATCATGTTTACCGACAAACGATTGCTGAAGTGAAGGATCACGATCCCCGATTAGACTTGGTTCACTCTCGCTGTCGCGGGTGACCACGCATGCGAAACCGAGCATTGCCTTGGGGCCGGAGAAGTCAAAATGTGTGCTTCCGAAAATGGAATGTTCTGTAGAATCAAACCTCGTCGAATCGCCCGCAACACTGGTTGCGAATCATGGGGATGCCGCGGCCATATCACAGCCCCGGCAGCCCAGTGATCGCAGAAAGGCAGAGTTGTATACATTGCTCCAGACATCGATATATGAAATCAGGGAACGGATGTGTCATTATTGTAAAGTATATGTGCATACGAATCATTGGACCGCGCAGGATTCAAGGTGAGTGGGTTTAAGACTAAATGAAGTGCAAGGCAAGGCAAGGAAAGTTAGTGGGTAATCGCATATTAGGGGGTATCCTTTCGTCGTGAGCGTCAAGAGGCACCGAGTGTTTCAGGTGCGTGTGAACGTCGTGCGTGACATTACGGGAAATCAGAATATGTAAATAAATCAGTAAGAATCACCAGAGGCCCAGAGCAGGGGGAAATGATGTATCATTAAGGCAACGATGCCCTTTCTTGAACAAGATCATCAAGTCTTTTCACATCTTGATTGTGTGATCGAGAGCGTGTGCGCATCTTGGTCTTCCAGTCACGGACCCACCGGGATAAACGTTCGTTTCCAACGGACTGTGATGCGTCCAACGGTGGGACTGATTTTTTCGATATGAGGGAACGTAGCCGATCTCGGCCCAGAATAGGTGCCAGGGACAAGAAGGACAGGAACACGAGCTTCAGGATGATACCGGGAGAAGTTATCAGGGAAGAAACCGTCTGGTGACCTGGCGAAGGTGCCGATGCGACTGTCTGAAGGATATCACCGATCTAGCAAGGGGTCAGGCAATGCTAAGATTGATGTCAGAGTAGCACATACCTGACACGTGACTGCTGTCCAAGGAAGACCTCCAATGAATGCAGCCAAAAAACAATCGGTCAAAGGTACACCACAGACACCGCATGCAATATTAATTCCCGACCAGGGTACGAGCCCAATGAGGCGCAGTATTGATAAACGAACCCAAGCCGGTGACCTCGGCGCTGATCCTGCGGCCAAGTCTGTCTCGCCTTCCAACGCATTTCGAGTCATGTCCAACGCACGTGGGAAGAGTCTACTGAGGACCGGGGCAAGGGGTGCACTGAGAGCGGTAGCGATCACTGATCCGATGGTTGTCAAAAAGGTCAACAGCAAAGTGGCCAATAGGGGGTGAAAAAGGGCACCGGCTAGTACGTTCTACAGGGGCCAGTGAGTCACACGAGCTGTCCGCACAAACATTGGGTTTGAAACCAACCCAAATAACGCTGCCAGGTATGGACCAGGCATGTTTCCAGGCCACAGTCACGGAAACCACACCAATGACATGCGCAAACGGCCCTGGGCCAAGCTGAGAGTATTTTTGGAGCTCTCTGCCGAGTGCAGCGAGCTCAGCTAGAGTTCGTGGCCACGTGACCGAGACAGGGAGGGAGTAAAGTGACAAAAACACAACGAATGTAGAAAGGGGAAAGAGAAGCATGACCAATAGGATCGGTGCGTGCGCCTGACACAAGACGTCAATTGATGCACGGGACCGAAGGAAAGCGTTGCTGACCGCAGGGTGAAATGGCCGCCAACGAAGTGGCAAAGCATCTTTCTCGTTCAGGACGTCACCAAACGTGGTCTGTGACGAGGCCGAAAGCGGGAGGACGAGGTCAAGTTCGTTGGTGGAATGTGGCGATGAGGGGTTTGAATAGTCGGAAGGGTGAAAGTTGGGAACGTGAAGGAATTTCAAACACTTTGTAGCTATTAAGGAGAACATGGAAGGCTGAGAGGTCGTCACAGACGAAGCAGAGAGAGGACTATGTACAACGGATGGGGAGGGGTCTGGGTGTTGTACGGGGAGGACGAGAGAAGAGGAGCGACGTCTCCCAAGGGTGTTTATTGACAGGGCGGGGCGTACACAGGTGGAAGAGGCGCGACTCCGATTAGGAGGGGGAACGACCAAGGCCATGACGAGGAAACGGGCTCGGTATACTTATGCGTCGGACGACGAACCAGTGTCGAACCGACATCCACATCAAAAATCAGACTCGTACGTAATTTCATCTGAGCAAACCGGATCGGCTTTTCGGCACAAACTCCGTCCTGACATTTTGCATCACTCAGCTGCAATAATCTGCTGACATATGCATGCATAATTCGTACACCGTTTGCGTAGAATCTTAGTGTGCCCTCCGGCTCTCCTGAATGACTGCACCGAGTTCCTCCAATTTGCGCTTCGAGCGCAGCAGTGTACCAAGCTGCCTCGCCCAGTCAGTGTCATCGAGGCCATGCCGTGCGCAAACTTACTCGTTTCTTGGTCAACTTGCGCGCCTTTTTGTCCTACAACAGATCGTCAGGCACTTCTTGGTATTCCATGCTCGATCGCGCACCTTGGAGTTTCTCAGCAACTCCAACACTCGGCGTTCATATGCAGAGAATCCCGCGACCTCACGAATGACAGACCGCACGAACTTGGTCTTAGTGGATTGGATGCCCTTGCGCTGACTTGGGCGGGGAGTTTTGGGAATGGCCGTCGTGGGGTGGCCTTTGTTGGGGCCATATCGCAGGTCTGAATGGCAAGGGAATAAGCCATTTCCTGGAGCAACGTTCTCGAACTCACTGCTTCGGGCCATGATCTTGTCAGTCTTGATGGTGCTGCTTAGACCGAAAGTCTGACTCCATGCGCCATTGCGACCGTGAGTATTGTGGCTGTGGTAGCGGTGGCTTGCAGCTGTACAGTTTTTCTTCCACGCCCAGACTTGGGGATGCCCCTAAGTGAACAAGTTACGGCGCCGTATTCTAGCCATGTTCTAGCTAAGTGACTGATTATGCGTAATGAAATTTATCATCTCCGGACTACTCTCACCCTGCCCGTGCCGCTCGTACCTACAGCAAGGTCATCTTGACCCTTTGATATCGAACCAAGGGTAGGTGATGTACGCGCAGAAGATGGTAGGTGGATCGGTGTGGGGGGCCGGAGCAAATCGACGGACTGCTCACCTCGGACATGTTGTCTCCGACCACCTTCTTCCTCTTCTTCCTCTTCCTCTTCCTCGTCGTCATCCTCTACAGCGTCCTAGATTTGAATGTATATGTGAAAAAGAGATCGATGCGGATCTATAATAGCCCTACCGGGTCAAAGTCCTCCATTTGCTTATCAGCCTCGTCATCATCTTCGTCATCGACATCGCCATATTCCTCGTCGTCGATCCAACGCCCCCGCCAGTCTACCATGTCCAATTCCTCGGGACTCTGAGGTCTCAGACGCAACCATTGCATCCTTGGCCCAGATTTAGCTCGCTCGCTCACTTTGAACCCATATATTCGCGGCTCATAGATACGCCCTTCTGGTCTCTTTTGTCCCCCATGGGGATTAGGGTTGACAAAGGGCGGCCGCTGCGAGCTGTTGCCAGAGTCCGGAGACCGTCCCGGAGAGAGCGACGATTCCGTCGACGAGGACAGTTTCCAAAATGGTGCAGGGGCAAGCTCGCGGTAGCTCTGGAAAAACAAATGCGCAAACGTAGTACCAAAGAATGCCCCTAGATCCCTCAAACACGGATCAGTTCCCAGGGCTCCCGACGGGGAAGCGAAATACTCAAACCATCAACGCCTTGAAAGCGGCTACTCGGGGGAGCGTATATATCGTTACAGTTTGGGCAATAGAGCTTGACCGTATCAATGCCGGGAAGATCGGAGCGACCACACGGGACCACATTGCATCCCATGCAGTAGACCCGCGGGCATACGCCGAATGAAGCGTTTTCGTACTTGTCGACCTGAGAAGTGCGTGAGATCACGATGGATCAGGTACGCGGTAGAGGCGGACCATGGACTGCAAGCCGGCTCGCGTCAGGATGTAACGTTGATGCACGAGGCCGTATAAAAGTTCGGCCGACGCTTCCACGATGGAAACATCCGGGATTTTCGACGTGTCCTCGTCTGCATTGCATCACCGATGAGTGCGAATCCCACACGGACCGAGGGCATTCACACCTGGCTCGACGTCCAGCACCATCTCCATCGCCTCCTTCCAGAAGGGAACCATGGTGTTCAGACCCGTTAGGTTGAAATCATCTTCGATAAAGTCCTCCGACACTTCACAGAAGTACTCGTGGCCGGGTAGAGAACAAAACCAGCTGATCCACGTGAGCGTGGAAGTAGGGGTCGAAGATGCTAGTGAAGCCATGAATGCAATGAGCCCGTGGCATGCCCTGGATGAAACTTACTGTAGCCCTCCTCCACTTCATCCATCATTTCGTCCACCTCCCCGTTTCCACTAACGATCTCCTCCTCAAGCTCAACCTGATCCTCGACCTGCTCCTGTGGTCGCGACATGGTGAAAGTTGTACAGCTCAATCGAGGCTAGCGCGGTAAAGCATCTTGTCATTTCTCGATCGGGCAACTGTGAATGAATTCAAACTCCGCTACGTGCACGGCGCGGACAAGAGATATACAGATACATAGCCTCGTCTAATGAAACTCAACGTCCTCAGGACTACTGGAATCTGCACGCCACATGCTTGCTGACGTGGCCTGCCCAGAATGAGGGTCCCATGATCACAAGCAGCAGGAGTTGCCCGACCACCCAGCTTAGTGCCACGTACAGCACGGCCTTCCGTCCCTCTAGGGCATCTACTTCTGCTGCGAACGTGCTCACCGTTGTGAGGCAACCACAATACCCATCGCCCAGGCCCTGCAGCAACGAACACGCGTCAGGGGAAACGGAGGATACACCCTGCAAAACGTGGAATACGCCGAGAAGCGCGGTGCCTAGCGCATTCGCGGTGAAAGTACCAAGAGGGAAGAGCTTGATTCGCGGGTTTAGATTGATCGAGAGTAGGTATCTCGTCAACGTTCCTGGGAAAGAGAACAAGAGGGCCGCAGTCACTTGATGACGGTAATTGGCTGGCAAGCGGAAATATGCAGGGAAGGCGGCAGCGTAGGTCAAGATAGATAAGGAGGTGAGGCAATACCGCATGTTTTTCTTGGGTGGTTGCAGGGACGGAAGATATGGTAAGATTGAGCCGGAGACGTACACCCCGAGCATGAGAGATGCCAATGATAACAGGAGCGTAACCCAAGTTTTAGTGAGACCGTCTATGAACTGGGGACGTAAAATGGCGAGTGGCTCGACAAAGGGACAAAACCTTACGTCTCTAAAGCCTCCTCTATGAAACTGTCCAGAATTAATCCAAGAGTCAAATATGTCGACCTGCCACCCAGAAAACGTGGTCAAGGATCCACAAAATCCTGCGAGCAGCTATGAGTCAGCGATACAGTGTGGTAAAGGGGGGCGCAGTTGATCCGACCGGTTGTAACGGCTGTATACAGAGGCCCATAGCTTGAAGGAACCAGGGTGATTGATTGTGGCCGCAAGATGGAAAGCACGCTCACAAGTTGCCAAACGGGCCTTTCATGCCCAGGGCAATTCCCATGATGAAACAGCCGGTCGCTTGGATGTAGGCTAAGGGGAAAATGCTCTCTCCATCGTATGTCACCAAGGCCTGTAAACCGACCCTGGCAAGTACGCCGAGGATGGAAGCGGGCATCAAAAGGGCGAGAACATGAACGGAGTAAGGGTGGTATATTTTGGTGGGGGGCAAGTATTCAGCCTCATCGGGGGGACGGTCTATGGTGGCCAAGGAATCAGCAGAGACCACCGTGCGATGACTGGCGATAACAGAGCCAACGTCGTGATGGCGCCCAAGTCCGGCTGGGGTGACCATGTGGGCTCTGTGCAGCTTAGCACTGACTGGGAGGGTGTCAGAAGGTGAATTTGAGACAAAGGAACTGAGTTGTGTTCCGGCGTCGTCGCCTCTTCCATGAATCGACTCCTGAGCCAGATTGAAGGAATCCCAAGTCACATGACCAGGCATCATACCTCATTCCGCCGCACTGCGGCGACGTGGGACAGCACATCCACTGTGTCGACATGAGCAACATGGAGAGTCAGTAGACCCCACACCATCAACCCCAGCACGTCTGACACACACACAGAGACCTTATTCCAGCTCAAAGTGGGCCCGCCGCCGTGACCGTCCGAGCTGCGCTCTGATATCGTATCACACAGTTCACCGCGAAGACGCTCAACAGACAAGCAAAGAAAGCGCAAAAGGACGAGACTGCGGAAAAGGCGAGGTTGAAGAAGGTCCGTTCTGCCACCTTGTGAGCGACGATGCGGTCCTTAGCCCACACTCGGCAGGCGCTGCAACAGGGCAACAATGACGGCGCACGGATATACGCTTCCAATACGATCCGGAAGAAATCGGAGGCTTTGAATCTGCTTCGTCTCGCTAGCCGCATTGACGCGGTCGCGAGCAGGGTGGAGACTGCAGTCACCATGAGACAGGTCACGGGCAACATGACGTCCGTAGTCAAAGGAATGGACAGGGCGATGGAGAGCATGAACTTGGAAAAGGTGCGTTATGCAGACACAGTGCGCGATGGTCGAAAATCTCATTGTTTCCCAAGATCTCACTGGTGATGGACAAGTTCGAAGCACAATTCTCGGATCTGGACGTACAGACGTCCTACATGGAAGACGCCATGTCCAGCACGACAGCGGTCTCTACACCCCAGGATCAGATAGATCAGCTTATGCGGCAGACGGCAGAAGAGGCAAACATAGAGTTACAACATGATCTCGCTGCCAAGGACCTCTCCGGTGTCGTGCCTGATCTATCCAAGGGCGAGACCATCGGCGAAGAGGACAACAAGTTGGTAGAAAGACTGAGAGCCCTTCGACCCACGACATAGTCGTGGCGACGCTAGTATTCGTGTACTTTATCAACGGCTTGTGTTCACTCGACGCGAGCCAACCCCCAGGTGAACGGGCTGTAATAGGTAAAATTAACGACAAGGAGCGACACGATTACTACGGCAAGGAATAAAGAGTGGTACAAGTATGCAACAAGACATTAGATAGCGAAAATTTACCAAAAACGAAAGTGGAGGTCGCACATGTGCATGCCAAAGATCATCAACAAATCGTGTTGTGGACATCATCCACCATGGTTCTCGACGAAGACCGTAAACTCTGACATGAGTTCACTCCTCTCTTGCTCGCTGAGACCAGATTCTGCGAGCAGGTCCTTGACGAGGGCGAGAAGCCCAGAAGGGCCTTCGAGCGGTATGATATGTGCGTCAAAGTGGCGGACGTCTGAAACTACATCAGACATTGTGCGCAAGAATGGACGAAAATCGTTACATTGTTTGAAAGTCTGGAATCGGGACTCGGACAGTAGGATTTCAAACATCTTGGTGACGTCCAACCCGTTCGCCCTGCTTTTCCCGGGCTTTGCCTTTTCTCGCGTCAGAATTGACCCCGGCATCAGGACCTCTTCACGCAAACGTGAAGGTGCCCAAGAAAGTCCCAGACCAAGATCAAGGGAGCGTCCCTTGCCTTTGGATTTACGTTCCCCTGGGTTTGAACGACTTGGTTGATCCGATATATTGTAGCTTTGACCTCGCGAATGCTTCACTCGCGTATTGAACATGCCGTGGAGTGGAGGCGCGGGCTGGGACCGAGGGAGACAGGTCGTATGTTCACGACGACCATTTTGATTTGGCTCGTTGGGTAAATTGAAGGTATGGGGATTGGGGGAATTGGGTAACGAAGAAGGCTCAAACGCGAACGTTCCATGCGAAGTGCGTGGGATACGCCTACCAGATGCGCGGCCCCAGCTAGAGGATTGACCTGCTGGCGTGTTACTCCCGGTATCTATGCCAGTCGACTTTGTCTGCAAGGAAACAGACGAAAACGAGATGATGGAAGCGTTGCCCGTATGATCTGGCCTCAGTTGAGACAACATGGGTGAGTCTGCCTGGCCAGGGTGGTCCACATTCAAGTGGGACTTGGCGCCTGGCGCAGAGTCATCCGAGGCGGTCCGTTCGAGACGAGCCTTTGAATAAGAGTTATCTGTTGGGCCATGCGTTTTCTGCCGATCTACGCTGGAGCTGCTCTTGTTGACCCCGGAAATGGGACGTTCAAAGTCAAAGCTCCCAAGCTTGCCCCGGTGACTTGTCATGTTTCGCGCGGGTCCGAGTGCCTTATGACTAGGCCCGTCATAAGAGCCAGCGGGTGGACGTTTGTTTGATTTCTGTCCATTGCTACTCTTTTTAGGTACATCTTTGCTAGAGAGAAATCGGGGGGTGAAGCGTCCCTTGGATGGACGAGCGTGCTGTACATCCGCGTGTGACTGAGAGCTTGAAACTAGGACTTGCTCTCTGTGAGCTATGGCGATGGTCTTGCCTTTGGCGATTTCGATCTTGCCAGAATCGACTCTGGGTAGAGTGGCACTGGGCCGCGAGGGGGAGCCAACATCGTCTCCTGGACGCTGTGGGGTTGGAGGGGTATGGATGATCTGGGGTATCACGTGTAAGCGATGGGGTGACTGTTCGTTCTCCTCAGACGAGGCTGAATCTACGGTAGGCAGATTGGGAAACCCGGGATGGCGTGGCAAGTGCGACGAAAGGTAATTGCTCGATGCGGGGGAGGGATCTGGCGGGAGGGGTTGGGAAGGGAAGTCGAGGGAGGGAGGAAGGTCATCAAGGGATCTCTCCGAGTTCGCAGAGAGTTTTTCTTTTTCCTTGCCCTTACCCCGAGCTCCGCCGTCGTGAGGAGCTTTGTGGACAGTTCGATGTGAGGGTTCCTCGGGAAGGGCGACTGCGCTGTCGTGGGGTGGCCGCTCTGAACCGACCGAGTGTCGTCTACCATGAGAGCGCCCAGGTTGAGGGGTTTGTACGTGGGGGAGGGGGAGATGACCGGTGGACGATTTGGGAGTTCCGCGCTGAGAGCTGCCGAGTCCAAAAGAACGACGACGAGGACTGGGGGACAAGGGAAGTGGGCCGGAGGGGGTAGGGATAGAATAGGGGGATTTCGAAGAGGAAGACTCGACAGATTTTGGGGTGGTAGGGCGAGAGGTCAGTCTGAAGGAGCGTTTGCGAGGTGAGTTTGTCCTAAGTTCTGATGCAGATGTCGAGGTGGAACCTTTTCTATCCGGAGATGGGGTTGATTGGTGTGGGGTGGAAGCGGACGAAGAGGATTTGCGCGTGAGGGAGATGCCGAAGAAGGAGTGCCAGAGCAACTTGCGTCTCGTGGAAGAGGGCGTTTCGGAGCGGGGGAAGGGGTTATCGTCGGAATGGTCATCACACGCGGCGCTGCATTGATCGTGATCATAGAAAGACGTGTGGGTATCTGCGCTGCGAGGCAGGAATGCGTAGGCGTGGGCGGACTTGCTCCTCCAGGCATCGGAAGGAAGTGGGGTGATCGTCGAGTGAGTCGCGGTCGTTGTGGAGGAGATGGGGCGATTTTGAGCACGGAGAGGGGACTTGAGATAGCTCGACGGGGGACTCTCTGTGGAGGGGGGCGCATCCCTCGGGGAGAGGTGACGGGGAGGGGCGGGGCGGGGCGGGGCGTCGGGGAGAGGGGCGGATGTCTGTGAACGAGAGCGGGGGCGAAAGAAGGCCTTGAACTGAAAGGGTGAGG
>JBBPKJ010000459.1:0-24415 GCA_038089195.1 Brasilioporus rufonigricans
GCTCCAGACGGTCTCGGGGAAGGAATTTGGGAAAGGAGGATGGTAAAAATTGTTGTTTTTCCGGCACCTGTGGGTAGGGAAACTCCGATGCGAGTGATGCCAGCACGCAACGCGGCATGACATGCATCCAAACAGGACTGCTGGTATGGCCGTAAAATATGCGCGAAGCCACGCCGCCAGTGAAGCACAACGGGAGACTTGCTATATGTCACTGAGGCTTGGAGGCATCTCATGGAGGATTCTACGAGAAATAAACACGCGATGGTGTTTCTACAGGATCAACAGCTCTCAGCGTCACATCACACTGGTTGGCAGGGACATTTTCTGCATTTATTGTACGGCAGCAGATATCCTACTAGTGGGAGAGCATGAGATCGAGTCCATACTCGGATGCCAATGCTAGAGGAATAGGGGAATAAAATCAAGTCTAGGAGGATACGTGGACAAAAGGAGAGGACAGTGCCAAGGCCCAGCACGGTATGCAAAGTATTTAACCAGATCCACCAGCGTAGACCTTGCCGAACAAGACTTGTTGGAGCTTGTCGTACAACGACAAAACACCTGCACCCGCGACACCACGGAGAATGTTGGCACCAGCACCCTTGAACAATGATTTGGTACCCTCTTTGGCAATGATTTGCGATCCAGCATCAAACATCGACTTGTAGTGAGTACTAGAACCAGAAGTCATCATCATGCGACGACTGAAAAGCAAGTCAAAATTCCACTCAATGGTTCAAGGGAAACCACCAACCGGATAGTATCAAGGGGATATGACGCAAGACCTGCGCCGATTGTAACACCCCAACCAAGTAGGAATGACGCCAAGAAGGACCCTTCGAGGGCACCCACAAGAACAACGGGTTCTGCAGGAGGTCGTCAATACTAGTCGACTAGCAGCAAACGAACAACATACTAAGTGAATCGTAGACACCGAAATAAAGACCACGGTAGACAATGATACCAACTACCGAGGGCACAAAGCCACGATAGAGACCCGCAATACCATCTGAGGCGAGTGTCTTCTTATAGACATCGACAAGACCGTTGAACTGACGGGCGCCACCACCCTTCGCAGACTTGGCATCGTTCGCAAGTCGAGTACGGGCATAATCGAGAGAGTACACGAAGAGCAGTGACGAGGCACCGGCGGCACCACCAGAAGCGACATTACCAGCGAACCATCTCCAGTACCCATCCGATTTCTTGAAGCCAAAGAGCGACTTGAAGTAGTCCTCTGTAGGACCATGATTAAATATTGAAAAAAGAACTTAGAGTGAAGAGGCATACTGAAGGCAAAGTTCAACGCCTGCGTAGGGAAGTAGCGAATCACGTTGGCGGTGTTTCCACGCCATAGCGAGACAAGACCCTCCTCTTTGTAGGTACGAACGAAAGCATCGGTGACACCCTTGTATGGTGTAGCAAGGCGACCTTGCTTGATCTGAAGGCCAAGTGAGTTGACGGAGGGCGCTTTGTGTGTCACGCACCATCTCATCCTGATTTTGTACCAACAGCTTAATTCGTTCGATAGGTGCGGCAGAGGTCTTAGCGACAGCCTACACAACGAATGATGAAACGGGGTCTAAGAGGGAAAAGGTGGAAAAGGATGCGTACCGCCGAGACACCACCCATGAGGAAATCAACTACAAGGGAGTGAGGTGGAATGGGACGATGAGAACCAGGAGAGACGTACTCATGAAGTCCCGGGGGGACTTGACCCTTTTTACGTCGGCCATTTTCTGAGAAGCTGAGTGGAGAAGGATGAAGATGGAGAATGAGAGACCACCAGAAAAGTTTCGCGTTTTTGACAGGACGCGGGATTTCCCGGAACTTCAATGCTCTCACGCTCCCGACCGATGGACGGCCCGACCCACCAATCGCGTGTGCGCATCTTCTTGTTGAATTACAAGACCAATATTATATCTAACGTGTGCGTTACCATAATGCTATCATACATAATCCCGGCTCATTCCTCTTTCCCGGCTACGGCCAAACGCCAGAACGCGACACAGGTCCGCCAGAGTGAGGGCTATAGTTATAATTCCCATTGAAGTGCACATAGCCACGGTGACTCTCCTCCCCTGTAGCTGCCCCAACCGGCGAGAGATATCCCCCACCTGCTTGTCCTACATATGCGGTGGGAGGGAGACGTAGCGGGGGCAACTGCGGTCCGGCGTAGGCCGTCTGAGGAAGCTGCCCTGCAGCTCCACCATGGATGGATGGTCGTGAAGCACCACCTACGGGGGAAATAGGTGGGAGTATACTGGGAACCAGCGGCGGCTTAGTGACTGCATCTACCCGCGACTTCTTCCAGATCTGTTCCGTGGGTGAGGGTGCACCTGACGGTGCTTTCCGCTTCTCCACCGAGAACCGTAAAGGTTGCGGTTGCGGCTGTGATGAGGACTGTTGCTCATCAGAATCAGAATCAGCGGTCAGGTCGATTACGTCTTCTTGCCGAGATTCTTGTGGCACCAGCATTGTATGTAGAGGAACTGGCTTGGGGACCGAACTCGACCCAACGCTGTGTGAGACCGACAGCTCGCGTTTAACTCGGCCTTCGTCCTCGTCGTCTGAATCTAAAATAAGTATTTCAACCTGTTTCTTCGCATGAGCTTTCGCGTCCTCTTCTTCGTCTCCAGATGCAGGCGACGATTCACGAGGTGGTGAGGAGTGATGCGCCGCGACGACAGGATGGGTTACCCGCCATTCGGGAGATGCAAACTTGTTATCACTTGTATGCCATTGACCATCATTCTCGACCACCACATCTTCAACATCTTCTGGGGTTTCCTTCAAAATTTGGTCAAAGTACCTGAAGAGAGGGCAGTATTAAAGGGAGGATCTCGGGTAATACAAACGCGTACCCGTCAATGATTAGATCATCAGGACTAAGAACCTTCTCACAAACCGAACAAAGCCAAGTAGTCGTTTGCTCCATACAAGAGAACCACGATGTCGCATCAAAGCATTGTGGGTGAACACATAGAGCCGACCTGCATGGTGTCTGAACTCGCATAAAGCTCAGCTGTAACATGGTAGAATAATCATTATCCGACACAACGGTTTTATTAACTCAGCATACCGGGCACTTCAAGGACATCCTCTGTGGACCCGCAACTATTTCGTCGTCATCGTTCGACGACTTGAGCACTATCACATGATATGAGCTTGTGAAAATAAAAAGAAGAGTAACCCACTCGTCGCTAGAACATCTTGACTACTACGGTATTTGCCCTTCTTCAGCCTGTCTACTAGTTGCTCAACTGTGGTCACTTCCACAAGGAATACTGTCATGTAGAATTTCTTTCGGTAATCAGGACTCGATCTTTCTATCTGCGAACTCGCTCACTTTGGGCTGAACGGGCTGCTGGCTGTTCACGTATACCATTTCAACACGGTTTTGACCACTCATTCGTACCATTCGGCCAAGGTCAGCCGGAGGCGCAGTGCCGGGTCTCTTCTTCAGTCCCTTCAAATTAGCCTGGAGTGCTGTTCCGTTCACTCGGACTTCACACGTCGGTGGGAATTCGATAGGACAAGGGTTAGCAGGTGGTCGGAAAACCGTCGGGCTCGGGCTATAAAAGGCGGAAGTAGTGCAGTATAACCGAAGTTGATACTTGGTGCTGCAGACGGTAGTGAGTGGCGGTGTGAGTGTGATGTAAAGCTGGTAACATACCTGGTAGAATTCAGCTTTGTAGTCTGTTCGTTGTTGAGAGTGAAGGTAAGACTTTGTTGCTTTCGATCGGTCGAGCTTGTCGACTCTATTTTGTCGATTAATGAGGTGAAAGACGCGGCGAGTGTGGACGAACCGGGACACTCCGCGATTCCAGACACTGGCTGATCGACGCGGAAGAAAGGGGATGGTTTAAAGCGAATAACTGAAGCCACTCAATAAACGTGGTGAGAAGATGGTGTCATATCTTACCAGGTTTGGACACGCCTGCAACTGCTGCAGCGCTTACTGGTGGGGGTGGCGCCCGCGGTGGGGCGTATGGATCGTAGCGGCCAGTCGAAGTCGCAGGGAATACCGTCGTAGAACCATATGATGCTTGGGTCATCGTCTGCACGGGCTGAACTCCCGCTGAGCTTGTTGACCGACTTTGAGAATATCTGGAAAGACGAGTGGGCTATGTCAACAATATGCTCGCGGCGCAGGAAACAAGATTTCCTGTGGTATGTGGACCCCCGGGACAATATGGCGCCACACGTCTGATGGGTACATACTGGCTCAGGCGGATAAAAGCATCCTTGACTCACACTCCAGAAGTACGGACCTGATAGAGGATGGCTTGGGCTTTGGTCCATTTCTCTATGTTATTGGATTGTTTCCAGGCGTCCATTTGCTGAACGATCCTATCAATCAAGTCCTGTTTCTTTCCAGACTTGACAAAAGCAGTTTGACACTGATCATTGAAGCCAGCCAAGATTTGCTTGAGTTTATCGACGGTATTATGCTTGACAGTATGGCGCAGGTTCTAGGAGGGATTTAATGACGCGAGGCACACGATGACTGCAGCTTACTTCAAAGTCAGCCCAGGGATTAATTGCTGCCATCAGATCGATAGATTACCGCGAACGGCCAGAGACGAACACGACCACGGGAGTGGGAGACGGACAACTCAAAAGGCTCAAGCCTTTTCGCAAGGTGACCAAATTACTTTGAGGCGTCACGAGCATACAAAATACACAAGCGTAAACAAATTCGCGCCCAATCAGTCACGTGTAGATAATCTTGTCTCCTGACCATCACCACCATGTCCGACGATGAGTACGACAAGCTCTCAAAGGAAGAGAGGGAGGCAAAGGACAAGGCAGACAGGGACAGAGAAGCCGCAGAACAGGCCGGTAGGATGAGCCTCGACGGCTCTATAGTTGTCTGTCTCATGGCGAACCCACTGTGACATAGCTCTGCCATACACCTGGAAGCAGGAGTTAGGTGACGTAGATATCGTTGTTCCCGTACCAAAGGGAACGCGCGCCAGGGATCTTGCAATCATCATTCAGAAGAAGAAGTTGAGCGTCGGAATCAAAGGCAAAGATGGGATCATGGATGGTGAGCTCTGCAAGGAAATTAAAGTCGAGGATAGCACTTGGACACTGGGTGAGAGGATGTATCATCACTTTTTCATCACATGTCATGGCCACCGTCACAGAGGATCAGGAATCTATCTTGATTCATCTTGAGAAAGTCAACAAACAACAGTGGTGGGAGAACATCCTGACCCATCACCCGAAAATCGACACTCGGAAAATTCAGCCGGAGAATAGTAAGTTGAGCGATCTTGATGGTGAGACAAGGTATGTGATGTGAATATGTCCATCATATTATGGGTTGACGCTTTCTTAGGGGGATGGTAGAAAAGATGATGGTATGATTTGTGTTTGGAAGGCTCATACTCCGTCTGATGTTCTCTTGTCAAGTTTGACAATCAACAGAAGGTATCCTCGCATCATAGTTGATCAATACACAAACTCAAGACGATTTCTTGTAGCAAATGGGCAAGCCCACTTCAGACGAACTGAAGAAAATGGAGGTGCGAACAAGCGTGTTTGTGGATGTCAACTCTCTTCACCATCTTGCTTCCCCAGGCACTGAAGAAGTTCCAAGCCGCTCATCCAGAGCTAGACTTCTCCAACGCGAAAATCTCTTGATCGGAATCGTTGAGCTTTCTTCCGTAGAGAGGCGGAGCACATGTATGCATACATCCAGAGCTTACAAACTATGAGTGTTGAAAGTTAGTCCACTGTGCTCGTCCAGATCCATATTCGCCCATTAGCTCCAAGCGCCACAAGTAACAGCCCATGACAACCGAGTGATGCAGCTTGAAGCTTACAGTCGGCTGGCACGACGATATCCTGTCCCCTGAGAGGTGGTGAAAGGGCAGTCTTCTGGGATACCATATATGTAACGACGTGTTCTTCGTCATCTCCTTCCTCGTCGTCCAGATGTAAGCGCCTTAAACTGGTAATCTCGTCTGCATCATCTTCGTCAAGTGGGAAAGAGGGCCGTTGTCGTGGCTTAAAATCAGCTACATTGTAGAGTCGTATTCGATCAGGGAGGGTAAGAGCGATCACGAAGTTGTCTCTGAGGGTGTACTCGACGTGAAGATAACGCGTAAGCTGGGGTATGGGTGCAACAGACAGTAATTTGAACGAAGCTTGTGGGAACAGCATTTCAGTGTTGAGTGACCACGGATATAATTAAGATACTCACAGCTTTCCTGATAATCCTGCAGACTTTCAGTATTGACAACTAGACAATGGTATAGATCATACCGATGCACAACCCCTCATCACCTTTGATGGCTTCGGCTGGTTCGGGGGGAAGAAACGATCAAAGCCAAGCCAGCGCCAGATCGCAATCGTTCCATCCGCATGGTATAAGTCTTCCTTCTTCCCATTACGGCGCATCAGAGCTGGCGCGCTGTGCGTTGCGAGGACATCTGGGCTCAACCTATCAGGAAATCAACACAGTGCTCTTCGTCTAGTTGGGGTGTTGATGGCTTACCAATTTACCGACATGACCCTCGCCTGATGGATGCGCGTCGAGCTGAAGAGGGGCTTATCTTCGCGGGCCATCTCTTCAAAGGACATCTTTGGTAACAACCAGATTTTGACAGCCCTGTCGAGCTGAATGAAATGTTAAATGGATAGGCTATCAAGGGACATGAGCGCACTCCACAGGTCGCCACTAAGGGATAAGTGGGGTGAAATGACTGGGCCATGGTGAGCCAGGACAATCTAGTGTTCGAAAATCACTTACTGCGTTTAGTACTGCTGCATTATGCCCACCAGATGGTCCGCCACATAGGACGGCCACACAGCGACCAGTCCCGACGCCTTCTGGTTCGCTTGATTGCAAACCATGTGGAGCGCCACCGAGACTGGGCGACATGGAAGGGGGCCAATGCGGGTTGTTGGGAGAGTCGCGTGGTGGCATCGTCAGATCATATAGCCGTGCTGAAAAGTCTCGAGAACAGGTGCAGATCAGATATGGGAAAGAAGGATGGACCGCAATTGCGGTGATTTCCTGGTCCAGTTGGTCAAGGAATGAACATCGTTTCGCAAACCTACTGTATGCCTTACCCCACCATGACCCCTAAGCTTCCCGACGACAGTCTTTTGTTTAGTGTCGAGTACGTAGAGTATACGCCCACGCGAACAAACGATCAGAGGGTCGAAAGGAGCTTCGTTTGATAGGGCCCATGCTACGGCACAAAATGATTCCTGTGAAAACAGGACGTCAACTGACTCGTTTCCGACAGTTGCTGAGAACAGACTTTTCGTTGACAATCGTCCTGAGCTATTTTCACGCAGAAGCCATTATTGGGGTGGTTGGGAGAAACGACCGCAACAGCGTCGGATCCACCGACAACCATGGTGCCCGACCAAAGGTCTATCATCGCACGCCAGTTCCCCTGTAACTCTGGTCTATCCCTCTCTCCGGCCCATAGTATCTGTGCGGATAGTGCATCCCAAGGGAAATGAGCGATCGAGTGAGCCTGCGCGTCAGAGCTAGCAAGGAAAGGAAGCTACTCCGATAGGGTAGGTTCAGCCTGATGCTATTGCAGAAAATACGGGAAGTACAGACATCAAAGGTCTTGATGAGCCTGAATGAACGGGAGGATTGCTCAGGGAGGGACATGCTACGTTATGCTACTAATACTACAGTAGTAGTACTAGGGAGGTTCGAATCGGCGGGTTAACCCGAAAATGGCAAGGAGGCGTGTTGACCAACTACGAGTCCAAGCCAGCCAGCTTCCTTCGTTACCCACATGGCTACTGAAGCACCATCGGATCCCGTCCAGGTCGCATATGAACACAAGGCACCGCTGTCTCGCGCCACTACAATAGGTCTTCAGGCAGGTGCAGTGGGTGCATTCGTCAGCGCGGTGCAGAATGCATTGTCTTCACACTCGGCTGGTGCTGCTGGTTTCTTGACTCGCACCGGAGGCTCTATTGGTACTTTTGGTGAGCTGCCTCGGCATTTCCGCCTTTCACATTTGTGGACCATGTTTGAACAGCTGCAATGGGCGCTACCTGTGCGTTCACCGAGGCCATGGTAGCAAACCAGCGAGAGACTGATGATGCACTCAACGGCTTTGCTGGCGGATGTGCGGCCGGATTCTTAGCGGGTATTCGAAGTATGTTTCACCATGTGTAGTCACCTGTCTTCATACCTCACACATTCCTTCTCATAGCGCGTTCCCTACCTATAGCTGTCGGTTCCTGTGCAGTGGTTGGTGGTGCTATGGCTACCTTCGACTATGCAGGGCAAATAACCGGGGAGACGGAAGAGAAAAAAGAAGAGAAACGAAAGAATTTCTTCAAGTCTCGACCAATATTCCACAAGCCCACTCTCGAGCCGTCGCCTGCTCCATCTTCAATGGACTGAAGGCAATGTATTGTCCTAAAACACAACACCCAAATAGACCACTACGTTTGTCTGATAGTACGAATCTTCGACAACGTCGGGTTATTTCAATTCCAAGATACTACCAAACAACGTAATGTACCCCGATCAACTAAATTATTAGTCTAGTCCCCAGCACGTTCGTTCATCAACTCCTCAATACGCGCATAAACCTGCTTCTCGTGTGCTGCATAATACTCGGGCCATGAACTGGCAGACCTACATTGTTGCTGTGACACAATTACTTAGGTGACAAATTTCAAGTACACTCGGACCACCTACATGCTTCTCCAGTTCTTGCCATACACGCTCGTCGTCGTCGTCGTCACCTCCCCCTGAGGCAAAAAAATGAGTGATTACTTCAAAATCATCTCGTTCTAGGTCTTCTTGGGAAGGCTGGCTCGGATGTGGCGGACCGTCATCGTTTCTCTCGGTTGTTCCCGAGATATGCCCTTCCGAGGGTATACCTTCATTTTCGAGGCCCTGGTATGCGTTTTGGTTTGCAGCTTCGTTGACACGTTTCCGCTTCGCGATATTTGCCCGCTTCCTAATATTTTCCACTGCACCTTTCAGTTTCTTGTCGATGTGAGCTGCCCAAGATGCAGCAGTGTGATGAGGCAGCTGGATCGAGAACGTGAATTGAGTACACATAGATCACAGGCGCTGCACTTACTTGTTTGTATAACTTGAGTACCAAAGTAGTGTTGGAGATGGTGGAGTCAAGAGTCAGGTAGTGCTTAGCAAGGCGAAGAAAATATTCGTCCTCCACTTCAGTGAACAGATATTTTCCACTCTTCATCAACTGACGGGTCGATGCAGGAGGAGGGGTCGGGGGACGAGATGTCATTGAGTCCTCGCCCCTTTCGATGGTAGATTTCGACAATGCAGACCTTGCTTCATTCTCCGATTTCTTGACCATAGAAGACTTTGAGGGAGTCCCCCTTGACCTCTTACTCTCTTTGGTAGCTGGAGAAGATCTAGGTTTTGCTACTTTTGCCTGACGGGGCAACGATATTGGGGTCTCGACTTTGACGGAGAAAGCATTCTGGCGGCCTCGTTTTAAAGCTTTGACCTTCACGGCGGATTCCAGAATATAATCCGTTTCGTCCAACAGAGCACCTTCCTCGATGCAATCCGCCACAAACGCGGCTAAAATCGGAGACTTGCCTAGAGCAGTGGCTTCATTGAGAAGGCCTTGGAAAGTATCAGAACGAGAGAACAAGATCAAATAGTCGGCATCTGCAATGTTGTTGACAATTTTTCCTTTGTTTTTCTATCAAGGCAGTCATTATCAAGTTTCAGATGAAGATGTTGTCTAAACTCACCTTGATGTTCGTGACAACGGTGTGTCGGCCATGAAGATCTACCTGTACGAAGAACCGCAAGGGCTGCCCAGTTGGAGACAAGAATATTTCTCCGTGTTTTCCATTTGAAATGATGTCGCGGTGTTGTGAAGGTGAAGAAGCAGGCGAATGTGTTGAATACGAATCGTCGGAGGCCTCCATGGGTTCATCGATTTCAGAATGTTCGGAAGAGTCTGTGAATATCGCTTTCTCTTTGCCCTTACGTAACCGCTTCGGAGGTGGGTTAGTGGGTTTGACAGCGGGCGGACGCTTGCGAGAAGTCGATGGGGTTGATATTTCGTCTGATGGACGTTGGACGTGTTTACGAGGTTTTCGTATAACGGAACGATCCTCGAGAACTTCTGTAACAGACCCGCGCTTCGGTGAAGAGGGAGCAGTGTCACTGAGACGTCCCTGAGAGCTGGACATAGATGCATCCACTCCCGAAGATTCGGATCCCCCAGTGGCCAGAAATGTGGTGGTCGATGGGGTAGATCTAGGAGTGGCTGGTTGCTGCACAGAGAACGTGGAGGTATTGGGATGAGCCGGTGGTTGTGAAACTGGCAGTTGATTCTGGCCAAGCCAACTAGACTGATCCATGTGTCTCACAACCTCCATTATCGTCATAATGGCCGCAAAATTCGGGGCCGGAAGATTCATATCATTAGGGGACTGCATGTTCGACATTATCTGCGTCATCGGAGACTGAACAGAAGGTAACGGCGTATGGGGAACACTGGGAGCGTGAACTACTTGGGAAGAAGAGAAGCCGGCATGCGGAAAGGGTTGAGCCGGTATCATTTGTGCCTGAGAGGAAGGATAAACTTGTTGAGTGGGATACGGCGCGTACAGGTAGGTATTCTGGGGTTGGGACGATTGCGTGAATAAGGTGGGCTGGTGGTAGGATAATGCTTGCGTGGCTGGCGGGAGTGGTGGACTTGTCATTGCTGATATGTCGTGGTTGGTGCTTGCCATCGGTTCTTCTGCAGGGGTTGCGCCAACTATGGCAGGTTGCGTTATCAGAGGTCCTGTGGGTGGCAGTCTCGTAGCGTGTGTTACTGATGTGCTATTAAATTCCGATCGGGTGACGTCCAAATGTTCAGCGAGAGTGTTCTCGGGTAACTGAGAGGTGGGATCCACAGGGGTGACCCTAGGTGTCGGTAGCGGACTTCTTGTACCACATATCAGTGGATGGTGTTGGGGAAGAATTCGGCGACTGACTTTGTTACGAGTGCCTCTACTTCGTCGAGTTCATCCTCGTCCACTACAACGCCATCAATGGTGACGGGTTTTCCGTCATCTATTGTCATTGCGCCACCCCAATTGTCGGCTTCAAGTAAGGACCGGCCAGCATCTACGGATGCACGGGCCCAAGTGTGTTCTAGCACTACTTTGCTTGCATCATGACCCCATGTACGGATGAGGCGTTTACCGCTCTCAGTTGTGGAGTCAACTAAGATGATAGCTGCCTCCTTGGCGTTGCTGACGACGAGTGCACCCGCGCCCTAGACGAAAACGATGAAATTGGGGACGCGAAGGAATAACCATGACAGGCTGGGCGTACCCTTAACGTTCTGACAAGTTTGGGACGACCCTCTAGCTCCACAGCCTGCAGATTAATTTTCAGTGGGATGCCTTGGGCATTGACCAGTGTGCTTTGACACTGAGCACTGGACTGTGTTGATAATTCTGGGAGCGAGTCCATGCTGAGTCCAGTCACTCCGCAAGCACGCGCCGATGCACAACATGACCCGTTGCACGTGACTCGACCCTACCGCAAAACAGGAGAAAACCGTACAACTCCGGCCAAACATTTATTGTCACACATTTTTATTGCATGGACACTATCATGGCATAACAGGGGATTAAAAAGTATAACATGATGATCCCGAAGGAACTCAAAGGTTCTTCACCGGTAACTTGGGAGTGGGTCAGCAAACAAGTCGTAGGCGAATAGTGTGGACACACCTCTTCTGCCTACGGGCGCGGGCACCAGCACCACCGAACGTCTTGGGCTCCATCCGTCTAGGATCTGCGATCAGCAGCGTGCGGTCGTATGCAACCAACTTTTTCTTCAACTCCATCGCGCTGTAAGCGTCGACGTACTTGGAGTAGTACGCAACAACGGCTTTCGCAATAGCTTGCCGGATGGCATACACCTGAGAGGTGTGTCCTCCACCCTTGACACGCACTCGGACATCCAGAGGTGCGAAGGACTCTTCCCCCGCGACGAGAACTGGCTCATAGATCTTGAAACGAAGTATCTCTGGCTGGACAAGATTGATGGGAGATCCATTGATACGAATGAGGCCACGGCCCTCCTTGGCATAGGCTACTGCCGTAGCAGTCTACAGAACACGCTGGGTAAGTGGATCTATCATTCGTGATTGCCTGCATCCAACGCCGACCTTCTTTTTGCCGAAAGTTTGGACTGCCTTTGCTGTCGACATTTTGAAACTACCGAGATTGAGGCGATCTGCAATGAATGGATCAGCATCGTCATCCAGGAAGAAGTCGCCGCATCCACCACGTTTCCCAGGGGTTTTGACCAGACACTCGCTGAACTTGTCGTGTTCGCCTCCTGGGAGTGGATGGAGGAGTGGCAGGATGGACTTACGCTCTCTGAGTCGAGTGTTGCTGGTTTCTGCCTGTCCCGTCCACAATGCCAGACTGTACCGGTGGCAAAGAGTTCCCACGATCTAACTATGGTAGTTTCAGCATTTCCTTGTGCTAGCTAGTACAACTACGTCGCCGATGTTTTCGGCCTTTTGGCAGACAGTCCGTCGAGCAAGTGCTGCTCCGCTTTCAAGGAATGTCCATGTAAACCATGCCCCAGGTCTGGCGCACGGGTTCACCGCTGTCCCTGGCCAAGAGTGTAGAGGTCTCTTTTTCTGTCTTGCTATTCGTACCTTGCTAACGCCTGCATCAGCCGTCGATCCCATTGACCCAGTATTTCTAACATTGTCATCCCTTCTGGGAAAAAAGACAAGAGACAAAGCGGTTGCTCTTGACCCGACCGTATTCAACCATCCCGTCCGGCACGATATCCTTCACCTTTGTGCCGTGCACCACCTTGATTCTCTCCGCCAGGGAAGCGCCAATACGAAGACGCGAGGGGAGGTCCGAGGTTCTGGGAGGAAAATTCGACCTCAGAAGGGTACTGGGAGAGCACGTCTAGGCGATGGACAGAGTCCTATGCTTCGCGGAGGGGGCGTCGCCTTTGGTCCAAAGCCACGCGATTTCAGCACCAAGCTCAATCGCAAGGTCATCGAGATGGGAATGAGGGTGGCGCTGTCGACAAAGTTGAAGGAACAGAGGTTAGGTGTCGTGCCACGCATCAAGTGGTATTGCCACAAGACAATAACGCTCAAGAATCGACTCGAAACGCTCGGATGGAGAACGGGGACACTGTTCGTGTCTGGCCTGCCTCAGGTGGATTCTGTCATCCAACGCGCCGGAGGGAATTTGCGAGGATTGGAATTCAGGCACGTCGACGAAGTGAGCGTGTACGACCTTGTCAAGTGGCGGAGAGTGATACTGGATCTTCCTGCTGTCGCGTTGCTAGAGTCAAAACTCAGCCGGCAACGTGTCGGACGACCAGGACTTGCCACAGCAGAAGAGGCCGTTGCGAGGTCTAGAATGTGATGTATCGTAGCAATATTCTCGTCTGAAATCGCGATGCACGTGTTGCTCATTTACGCGGCCACGTGATGGACGCGTCCGTTTGACCTCCCTCGTTATCCGCAACAGTCATGTCTCAGCCGCCAGCATCCCAGGGTGAGGAAGCGCAAGGGGATTATTCACTCTCGGGTCCTCTCCTCGTCCAAAAATTAGAAGAGGCAGGTATACATGCCAACGACATCAAGAAGCTCGCAGACGCCGGTCTGCACACCGTCGAAGCCGTCGCTTTCACACCCAAGAAGAACCTCATGACTATCAAGGGTATCTCAGACTCCAAGGCGGACAAGATCCTTACTGAAGGCAAGTCTTACGCTACGCTAGCTTGATCCGGTCCTGTGAATCACAGCCCGAGTCTAGCCCAGAAAATCGTCCCACTCGGCTTCCAGAGTGCTACTGAAGTCCATGCTCGTCGTTCTGAATTGGTACACATCACTACCGGCTCCAAACAGTTAGATGCGCTGCTGGGTGGTTTGTGAACACGTAGTTGCACCCATCTACTCAGCTATCTAATTCGCATATAGGTGGCATCGAGACTGGTGCTATTACGGAATTATTTGGTGAATTCAGGACAGGAAAGTCCCAGTTGTGCCACACACTCTCGGTGACTTGTCAGCTCCCTGTCAGCATGGGGGGTGGCGAGGGCAAATGCTTATATATCGATACCGAAGGAACTTTCCGTCCTGCTCGTCTGCTTGCCGTCGCTGAGAGATATGGTCTCAATGGAGAAGAAGTACTGGACAATGTTGCGTATGCTCGCGCATATAATGCAGATCATCAGAACAGTCTGCTCACTAGCGCTAGTGCCCTCATGGCGGAATCAAGGTGTCATGTGTATTCACCATACCGTATACCTGATCTCTGATGATCGGAATTAGGTTCTGTCTTTTGATCGTCGATTCTTGCACAGCGTTATATAGAACAGACTTTAGTGGTCGCGGGGAGCTTTCTGCTCGCCAAAATCACCTCGCAAAGTTTCTTCGCACCCTCCAGCGACTAGCTGATGAGGTCAGTTATCCTGCCTGAGTGTGTGAAGTGTGACTCATGCCCTCGATCCAGTTTGGTATTGCCGTCGTGGTCACGAATCAAGTCATGTCAAATCCTGACGCATCTGCTGGTCCATACGCCGCGAACGAGAAGAAACCTATTGGGGGCAATATAATGGCTCATGCTTCCACTACACGGTCGGTAACTATTTCTTCTTGGTCTTCATGACTCATTCTCTGCCAGCTTGCAATTCAAGAAGGCCCGTGGAAACACACGGTCATGTAAGATCTACGATTCGCCATGTCTTCCAGAGATGGAGACCACATTTGCTATCCTTTCCGGTGGAATAGGAGATCCTGAGGAGGAAAGCTGAGCATACCATGGGGCCTTTTGACATATGATATGCTGTGCACCTGCTATGACAGCTGATACTGTATTGTCAGCCACGGGTTTAATGGATTCTATTTGTTGTAAGCCCGGGATGTCTCAACCTGCTACCACTACTGGTAATAATTTCGAGTTCATGGCGCACATTCTGTCTAAAGGTACATTTGTTTTGTGTAAATTACAATAAATCGACGAACCAGTTGAATGGAAACAATCGCATCCCGTCGCAGGGGCCATCAAACCAACAGACGTGTCAGGATATTCGCGCTGGTTTGGCTGATGGTCTCCCTGAGTTTATTGACATCCGAAGGGCTGACATCAGCAATGTCTGCCAGTAGGTATGCGATGTCGCCTTTAGAGTCCGAGTACTGCTTCTCAACATTGTATGGGGACAGGATGTCGTTGACCTGTCTGAGCACACCAGGCTGGTTGTTGTGAACATGGCAAACGCGGACATTGTTGCCTTGTTCGGCGGTAATGGCACGCAAGTCAACCTCTGGGAAGTTGACTGCCCCATAGGTAGAGCCGTAGTTGAGGTAACGTGTCAACGCCTGAGAGACTTCTTCTCCAATCATGCGCTGAGCCTCTTCGGTGGAACCACCGATGTGGGGGGTAAGGATCACGTTGGGAATACTGCGAAGAGTAGTGGTCCATGGATTGATCTGATCGTCGAAGTTTGGACCATTCGATGCTGGCTCAGCGGGATATACATCCAGCGCAGCACCGGCGAGGTGTTTGCATGTGAGAGCATCAATCAGCGCTGGGATATCAACTACACAGCCACGCGCGTTGTTGATAAGATATGATCCCTGCTTCATCTGCTCGAGCTCCTGCTTCGAGATCATGTTGATGGTCTCAGGAAGTTCAGGAACATGAAGGGTGACAAAATCGGCATCAGCCAAGAGCGCTGGAAGGAATTCGATTTGACGAGCAGAGCCGAGAGGCATGATGTTGATCACGTCGTAAAAGATGACGCGCATGCCAAGGGCCTCTGCGAGTACGGAAAGTTGTGAACCGATGTGTCCGTATCCTACGATTCCGAGGGTCTTTCCACGAACCTCCCAGCACCTCTTGGACTGCTTGTTCCAGATGCCTGCACGCATCTCATGGGAACGTTCGTGCCATTGTCGTGAGAGTGCGATGATCTCGGAGATGACGAGCTCCGCGACCGATCGAGAGTTGGAGAACGGCGAATTAAACACAGGGATGCCTGCCTTGGCTGCAGTGACGAGGTCGACCTGGTTGGTCCCAATGCAGAAACAGCCGACGACAAGAAGCTGGAAGAAAAGGCAAGGGGTGAGAAAGAGGGCACGGCCGAACGAATGATACGTGCCTTTGTCGCAGCCTTGATGATTTTCTCTGTGATCCGAGTCTTGCTACGGATGCCGATGGCGTGATAATTAGGAATAATTTCCAGAAGCTGGGCTTCTGAGAGAGCGGTGGTGTGGTGATCCACGTGGAAGCCTTGGGACCTGAAATAACGGACAGCCTCTTGGCTGATGTTTTCCAGGATGAGGAGCCTCAGGTCCTCGTTGTCAGCGGGGTGGAGGACCTTTGGTTGTCTGATGGCGTTGAGGGCCGAAAGTGAATCGCGGGTACGGAGAAGGGAGTGGGTGGACGGGGATGCGGATGCGGCGACGACACGGGGTGAAGAGGAGGGGATGGGAATTGGCTGGGGGACCATGTTGGGGTTACGGAGCTGAGTCCGATTCACGTTTTCGTTGGCCTTTTATCGAGCAGCTGGCAAAGTCTGGCGGTAAGCTGTTTCGGACGAGTGGCCGATCAACTGACAATTGATCAATCACAGTGATCAGATAAACCTGAACGGTCACCATGCATCTCTTCCTCCTCGACCACGGCGCTGGCAACGTCCAGAGCCTCGCAAACTCACTCACGAAGCTTGGTTACCCCGATTACAAGTGGGTCAGAAGTGCCGAGGACTTTACTAGGCTGCACGCAGTCTCAGACTTACATGTACGCAATGGTCACGCCGATTTCCCTCGCTGATCAACCCATTACGTCTTCAGGCTCTCATATTTCCGGGACAGGGTGCCTTCCACACTGCCATCCAATCATTGCATGACCGTGGCTTATTTGAACCCCTCCAAGAATATCTTGCTTCCGGGAGACCATACTTTGGCATATGCATCGGCATGCAGGTCCTCTTCGCATCTTCTGCCGAGTCCCCCAGTACTCGGGGACTAGGCATGATACCATCCGCAATAGTTCGGTTTGATGATACCGACAAGGCGGTCCCTCACATGGGCTGGAACTCCGCGGAGTGCCTCGACCCCTCGGACCCGTCCGCTCTCGAAGGCGTCTCGTCTACCTCGCACTATTATTTCGTTCACTCTTACTGCGCCATGTATGATCCCTCCACTCTTGCCGCAGAGTGGGCGCATTCCACCACTCAATATGGACAAGAGGTCTTCATATCCACGGTACGAAAGCACAATATTTTCGCTACCCAATTTCACCCCGAGAAGTCGGGCCCGGCCGGCCTGAAGATCCTGAGGGACTGGATAGAACAAACTCGCAGAGGACGTGATTTTACTCCTTCACCCCCCCTCCGCGTCCCGCGTCCCCTCAAACCAAAAGATGGTTTGACCAAGCGCATCATCGCATGCTTGGATGTCCGTGCGAACGATGATGGAGATCTTGTCGTCACAAAAGGCGATCAATATGACGTTCGCGAGAAAGTCTCACCCTCAGATACGATTTCAGTTAGGACCGCTGGCGCCGTGCGCAACCTCGGCAAGCCAGTAGCGCTCGCCGACAAATATTATACATCAGGTGTAGATGAATTGTGCCTCCTCAACATCACCTCATTCCGTCAGTCACCTCTCCACGATCAGCCGATGCTCGCTGTCGTTCGCGTTGCTGCAGAAAAAGTCTTTGTACCTCTCACGATTGGAGGTGGTATCAAAGACACCATCGATCCCGATGGTACCAAACGCCCGGCAGTTGAAGTGGCCGGGGCATACTTCCGCGCTGGTGCTGATAAAGTTAGCATAGGCTCTGAGGCAGTCTACGCGGTCGAAAAGCTGCGCGCAGCGAACAATGTCGTTGACGGTACTAGCGCGATCGAGACCATATCAAAGGTGTATGGTAGCCAAGCTGTTGTCGTCTCGATCGATCCCAAACGGGTTTTCGTGAACCCCGCCTCGTACCATGGACCGTATATGGAGGAGCTCATCCACGGGCGGGACGAGAATTCCGATGAGCGTGGCAAGGCTTGGTGGTATCAGTGCACTGTCTCTGGAGGACGGGAAGCACGCCCAGTCTCGGTGCTAGAGTTGGCAAAGGGCGCGCAGAAGCTTGGGGCCGGAGAAATCCTACTTAACAGCATCGATAGGGATGGAACGGGTCTTGGTTTCGACCACGACCTTGTTCGGATAGTCAAAAGGGCTGTTTCGATTCCAGTGGTAGCCAGCAGTGGAGCAGGAACCAAAGAACACTTTGTAAACGTGTTCAAGGAGACTGATGTAGAGTCTGCTCTAGCTGCTGGAATATTCCACCGGGAAGAAGTAGGGATAGAAGATGTGAAAAAGATGCTAGAAGAAGCTGGGTTCAATAGCAGAGTCATAGACCTCAGATCAACACAAAACAGCACATGTTCTCTCCGAGGTGGAGAAAACATTTCCTGAGGCACAGTAAGCAGAATACGAGTGGGTTACACTATTAGATAAACTTCGCAACGTATAGACCTACATACAACCTCAAAGAAGTTGGGTATATGTAGATAATATGACACTAGGACGGATACAAGGGAGCATGATGAAACAGGGGGGGGTCGGAAGAGAAACACCAATCGCAAAATCAGAAGGTAGAATGAAATTGCTAAAACACATGTGGTGCGACTACGCCGGAAAAAGAGGGAAGACAGGTGTCTGGAAAGACTCCGAAATATACTGGGGAAGAAAGAGACGAATAGAACGAAGTGAGCAAAGCCAAAGCGTGGTGTATTCTGGAGCGAGAGCGCATTATTTCGGCCCTCTGACGGCGTCTTTGACCTTCTTTAACAGACTCGTCTTTCGACCAAGGCCACCGGATGAACCAGGTGTGACATCATAGTCCCCGTGTCTGTCTTCGCCTGATGGCGTACGGACGGTTGCTGGCACATGAGGGGTCGCCGGAAGTTGTTTCTCCTTTCGTGGATCATCAATATACACGTAAGTCTCTGTGTTGTCCAACACGGGGGAGGTGTTTTCCCTCCGTCGATCCATGATGATGCCATTGCCTCCAGCAAAGCGCCCAAGGAAAGAGTTCTGCGAGCGATGAGTGAGCCGGGTACCCGACTGATGCTGATCTGCCAGTGGCGGCGAGGGTGGCTTTTCGTCATTGTAACCTACAGGGACGTTTGGGGAGTCCCGCATCTTCCGGATACGTTGCATGAGAGACTTGGTGCGTTTAGGTACTCCTGAGGGGGATCCAGGGCCACTTTCGACATCGGATTGATGCGCATCGTGTGCTTCCGGAACATAAATTGGTTGTGGAGGAGGCACCACGCCACGGCGAAGACGACGATTCTCTCTGTCCTTGTCCCGTCCCTGAGGTTGCCTCGAGTCGTCATCTAGGTATTCCCTGTAGACCTCCCGGAGATCACGACCATCCTTTGAGCGCCGCCCAATGGAGTGTTGTGGCGTGCCAGTTCGAGAACCGTGTCCCTCTCTACCGGCATAAATGGAGCTGGACGGAGTGTCGCCGTCACGTCGAGCAGTGCCTCCGCCTGCAAAAAATTCCTCGTATGGTTCGGGCTCGTGAATCCCCCAAGCCTCTGCGATAGCATCGACCTTCTTTTTTGGGATGTCATACGTGGGAGAGTACGCCCCCTTGTGGGCATCTGGAGACGGGTAGGGGGAGTCACCAGAGGAAAGGACGTCTTCAACTGGTGGACTGCTCCAGGCGAGCATAGGTGCTCTGATGCGGTGACGGTTGCGCGATGGCGCGCAGGCATCGAAGGGACCATCATGGTGGAACACTGGTGAACAACGAAGAGGGATGAGCGACGAGTGAAGGGGGACGTCATGATGAAAAAGGACGCACTGGCCCCTACACCGCTAAAGTCGAGTCTGTCTATGACGTCTGCATGGACGGACCCCTTCTTGCCACGAGGCTTGCCCTTTGCCTTTTCCAAGGCATTGGCTGCGTGCAGGACGGAATCTTGCGACATCGAGCGGCGACCGTGTGTACGGGGGGTACCTGCGGGCTGAATACTTTTTGGGGATGAGGCGATAAGGACTGGACCCGGGGAGAGACGAGAAACGTACGCAACGACGGTCTGACTACGACCGGTCCTGGAGCGAGAGGGGTGTTCTGAGGACCTGAGCTGTACGGTATCTCTGACGGCGTCGACGATGTTGTCGCGATGGGGGAGTTGTTTATTCGTGGAAGGCATCCTCGAGTGAACGGGCAGTTTCGGGGGCGGTTCGGGCGGCAATCGAGGGACGGGCTTTGTCTGGTGAACGGGGTCCGAGAACGGGTCAGAGTAGGATCTCTGACGGGTTCTGTGCCGTGCGATCTGGGGGTTCTGAGGTTGGGATTGAGGCAGCGAGGGCTGGTGGAGATGGGACCTTGATGGTGGCTTGTTCGCGGAACTGTTGGCCGTCTGGGGCCTTGGCATCGTGATCTGGTGTTCCCACGCTAACCTGAGCGGATGCTGTGGTGGAATGGGGGTCGTCGGTGCTGTCGCAGACGGCGGGCGGGGGAGAGTGTGTGACGGCGAGGAGGTCGCTGGGAGAGATGAGCGTGCACAGCGAGGCCCCTCTGAATCCGCTATTTATACGGCCCCACTCGGAAGCCACAGCGCGCGTTTGCTTTTGACTTCTTTGGATGGGTCTCGTGCGCAGAGTCTGGTCCCGGGAGGAAGTTGCCGCCCGCATCCTCGCCGGCGACGCCCTCGTCGTCTACAACGGCCTGCTCCTCCGCGTGCCACACTCCTGGCTCGCAGCGCATCCCGGCGGTGCACTCGCAATCCTCCACTTCGTCGGCCGCGACGCCGCAGACGAAATCGACGCCTTCCACGCCGAGCACACCATCCAAACCATCAAAAGATATGCCGTCGGCACCGTCGGCACCGCTCCCGGCGTCTGGCACCCCCTCCTCCCCCCGGTCATGTCCGGCTGGGTCCGCAAAATAGCACCAGACGGCTCCCTCGCCTGGCACAACGAAGCGCGCCCCGTCTCCGCTCCTTCGCGCCTCTCTTCCGAGGTCCTCCTCGTCCCCAAAGACAGCTCCCTTCTCCAGCACACAGGTGGTCCCACCCTCGACACCCTCCTTCCACACCCCTCCAGTCTGTCCCTCAAAGTGCAAGCCCGCCATTCCGCTGCCTACAAGGAGCTCCACAAGCGCATCATCGACGCCGGTCTCTACAAGACACGCTATGTCACTGGCTATGGCCCAGAGGTCGTCCGCTATCTCCTCTTGGCCGCTTCCTCCGCCTATGCGTACACGCATGGCTGGCTCATCACCAGTGCCGTTTTCCTCGGACTGCTCTGGCACCAACTCGTCTTTACCGTCCACGACCTAGGTCACATGGGAGTCACACACGACTGGACGACAGATCGTCTCCTTGCCATCTTTATTGCCGACTTTATTGGCGGCCTCAGCGTGGGCTGGTGGGTCGACGTAAGCTTCCGTCTCTGCCTTGCCTTCACCGCGCGAGTTGACAGTTTTCCCCGCCCTTCTCTAGAATCACAATGTGCATCATCGTAAGTATTTCATCGTTGTCGCGACTTTGGCTCAACTTTGGCCCATTAGTTGTCACGAACCATCCCTCCCAGTAACTCTTGTCCTTGGCTTTCTTCGCCCTAGACTCACCCTCACTTTCAGTGACCCCGATATCGAGCACCTGCCGTTCCTAGCAATCTCGACGGCATTCTTCAACTCATTGTGGTCTTCCTACCACAAACGAACCATGCTCTTTGACCGCTTCTCGGCGTTCCTCGTCTCCTTGCAACACAAACTTTTCTACGTCATCCTCGCTTTTGGTCGTTTCAACCTTTACGCTAACGCCTATGGCTTCTTGATCCGAAAGGCATTCGATACCCGCAAGGCGAGAGGCGGAAGATGGTCATGGTGGTTAGAGGTGATTGGAGTCGCCTTCTTTTGGTGTTGGTTTGGTGCTCTGCTCAAAGGCTGTGGGTCGTGGACCAACGCATTGGTCTACCTCGTTGTCTCTCATGTAGTCACCAGCCCTCTCCATGTCCAGGTGGGTAAAATTGCTGACACAATCACATGCTACTCACTGCAAGTGTTCTCTGTAGATTGTGCTTTCACATTTCTCCATGTCCACGAAAGATCTTGGTCCTACGGAGTCGTTCCCTCATCGCCAGCTCAGGACGACCACTGACGTTATTTGTCCTTCGTACCTTTCCTTCGTCCATGGCGGCCTCCACCTTCAGGTCACCCACCACCTCTTCCCTCGTCTTCCCCGTCACAACTTACGTGAAGCCAGCGTACTCGTGAAACAGTATGCCAAGGAACAGGGACTCGTCTACGCCGAGTTTGGTTTCATCCAGGGTAACGAAGAAGTGCTGAATGTTCTGAAGTCGGTCGCAGATCAAGTTCGCCTTATTGGAGTGGTTGCGGATAGAGAAATTCAGGACGCGATTGTCAAGAAGGCGAGCTGAGGGTCTGCGTAATCTTCCTCCATCGTATTTTGTTGCATATCAGTCGTTCGCAACGGCACTTGGACACTCCAGAAATAGAAGATACCCAGTTAGCATAGCAGTTCACATAGAACATCGATCAAGGATATGCATATCTACATGGCCTAATCGCAACCTCAAGAACAAGAGAAAATGTGTTGCGCTCATAGGAGTGGATAAGACATATGCCCGAATGCGCTCGGAGCTTTGGAAGTATACAGGAGCACCAACAAATATGACATGCAGGAACGATGTTTTTACTTCTTTTTGTTTGCCTCCTCTTCCTCTTTCTAAATAAGTGAATGCGATCTGAATATTGCCAAGTGACTGGTTGAATTTCGACGTACCTTTGCAGCCCGTAGTTTGCGAACGCCCTCATACCGGGCATTGGCACGAGCGATGCGCAGGGTCTTATACGCTTCGAATGACCGCTCCTCGTCAGTAATTTTGCGGGGGGGTTCGTGAACGTATGGTTCAGGGAGTGGAAGGGTAGCGCGCGTTGTTTCAGCTTTGAGATCGTCACTCTGACACCATGATCAGATACTTGAGCCTAAATCTAACCGCCTGAACACTCACCGCAGAGTCACCCTTCTTGGGCTTGGACGCCTTTCGAGGAAAGACGATCAGCTTAGCCTTGTAGGCTTTCAGCCGCTCGATATTGAGTGCTTTGCCCTCCTCACTCAAGTTTCTCCTCCGGTGGTCAACGACAATGCCAATACCACGCGCCTCCTTGCGGTTGATGCCTGCCTCCCTGAGCTCAGCCAAGGTGAACCCGCGACCTTCACGGAGCTTGCGGTTGTAGCGAACAGTCTGGCCACGGACAGCGGGGCGGAGAAGTGTGAGGGGGCGGACACCAAGCTTGGCAGCCTTTACTTTGCGGGCTGTGCGTCTGCGCAGCTTGCGTCCGGGTTGATCGAACCAAGTGCGCACACGGCGCTGCCAATCCTTGCGGAAATGGTTACCGTGAAGAACTGGGATATGCTCGCCGAGTCAGACCCCGGAGAGGTAGTAGTACATCAACTACGAACCGTTGTTGTGTGCGAAACCCATCTCTTATCTGCGAAAGAGAGTGTCAGTCGTAGGCCTTTGAGAAGGAATTCCGGACCACATCCAACTCTGTCGGGTCCATCCACCGTGTGTTGGGATCGACCCGAACGCGATTTTCAAGAGGCATGTCCCGAGAGAGACGACATGTATCCAGTACGCGAGGAGTGCGCTATCGAGGAGTAAACGTACCTTGACGCGGGTTTTCTTGACGCTGTTGACGATGAGGGGCCTGTGTTTCCCTCTACCCAGTGGACGGGACTTCCCGTAATTTGGTGCGGCGACTATTTGCATCTACTTATGTAAGTTTTATGTAATGCATGTACTTGTACCTGAGTCAGCATAATCGGCCAGAAAATGCCGTTCTCGATAGGAAGCTATGTCAGGTCATCACCATAGAAAGGCTGCGTTCGGGGAAAGTCTGCCGATCGTTGAAAACCGTAATTATTTGTTGGTCCGCTGCTCAGTACTATGGGTGGCGCAAGGGACGGAGGGCGGTGTTGATAGATGTGGCTCAATTTCAGTTGGCGCAAACAACCTCAAAGGGGTCGGCAGACGTGCTGCTGTGTAAGCGGACTCAAATCCCCTTCGAAACTCCGTTAATCCTGTGAAAGGTGATTGGTGATACCGTGAATCCACACGAGCTACAGAGACATTTCACTCGATGTTTCACTCAGTGTTTCCAAGTGATGGGTTCTTTGCCGTCTGATTGCAGTAAGCTAAACTGTGGCAAACGAGAAGTTGGTCAGTGCCTCAGCCTAGTGCTGCCGCGAGGTGAGGTCGAGGTGAGGTAAGGTGCACGGCCACTTGAGGTTGGGTGAGGTCGCTCACCTCAAAAGGATAAGGTCATGTCGCTAAGATGTGATACATTCGGCTCGATTAGAACTGATAAGTGCTAGACAATGTGGTAGGTA